>WNWK01005995.1:0-107500 GCA_009830355.1 Cherax destructor
ACAGTGTGGAGACAGTGAGAGTTTACGCGCTACAGTGTGGAGACAGTGAGAGTTTACGCGCTACAGTGTGGAGACAGTGAGAGTTTACGCGCTACAGTGTGGAGACAGTGACAATTTACAGGGTACTTTTCACACTGCCTAACCTCTTACATCAGAGGTACTGTACGTTCCACACTGCTTTCCACACTGCCGAACCTTCTTACATCAGAGGTACTGTACGTTCCACACTGCCTAACCTCTTACATCAGAGGTACTGTACGTTCCACACTGCCTAACCTCTTACAAGAGAGGTACTTTACGTTCCACACTGCCTAACCTCTTACATCAGAGGTACTGTACGTTCCACACTGCCTAACCTCTTACAAGAGAGGTACTTTACGTTCCACACTGCCTAACCTCTTACATCAGAGGTACTTACGTTCCACACGCCTAACCTCTTACAAGAGAGGTACTTTACGTTCCACACTGCCTAACCTCCTTACATCAGAGGTACTGTACGTTCCACACTGCCAACCTCTTACAAGAGAGGTACTTTACGTTCCACACTGCCTAACCTCTTACATCAGAGGTACTGTACGTTCCACACTGCCTAACCTCTTACAAGAGAGGTACTTTACGTTCCACACTGCCTAACCTCCTTACATCAGAGGTACTGTACGTTCCACACTGCCTAACCTCTACATCAGAGGTACTGTACGTTCCACACTGCCTAACCTCTTACAAGAGAGGTACTTTACGTTCCACACTGCCTAACCTCTTACATCAGAGGTACTGTACGTTCCACACTGCCTAACCTCTTACAAGAGAGGTACTTTACGTTCCACACTGCCTAACCTCCTTACATCAGAGGTACTGTACGTTCCACACTGCCTAACCTCTTACAAGAGAGGTACTTACGTTCCACACTGCCTAACCTCTTACATCAGAGGTACTGTATGTTCCACACTGCCTAACCTCTTACAAGAGATGTACTTTACGTTCCACACTGCCTAACCTCCTTACATCAGAGGTACTGTACGTTCCACACTGCCTAACCTCTTACATCAGAGGTACTGTACGTTCCACACTGCCTAACCTCTTACAAGAGAGGTACTTTACGTTCCACACTGCTTTCCACACTGCCGAACCTTCTTACATCAGAGGTACTGTACGTTCCACACTGCCTAACCTCTTACATCAGAGGTAATGTACGTTCCACACTGCCTAACCTCTTACATCAGAGGTACTGTACGTTCCACACTGCCTAACCTCTTACAAGAGAGGTACTTTACGTTCCACACTGCCTAACCTCCTTACATCAGAGGTACTGTACTTTCTACAAACATTGCCTAACATTCTCAATAACATCAAGACAACGCTTTAAACCGTACACTTATACTTCTTTATTGCATCAAGACCCCCATTACACCATCAAGGTACCCCCATGAAGGATTGGGTAATATATCTTTCACCAAAGTACCCCCCATGAAGAATGAGGTAATATATCTTTTAACATTTAAAGGTGACAACATGGGAGTGGTGGGGAAAGTGTCAACACAAAAGAAACAGTATAAGTCATGTACTCACTTTCATCTTGGGACTCATTTTTTCCTATATGAAGTGCTATATATAATGTTGACGTAGGGGCCGTAGAGTTCCCGTGAATGAACGGTACTCAGATAACCCGCACATAACAATTACCTAATAACAAGGTTTCGATCCGACATGGACCATTATTAGTCACACGTCCAGGATTCCCCAAAGTGGTTAATATTGACCCCTAGGGGTAGATGGAACTATCGAAGGGGTCGATTAATGACTGGAGGTTAAAAGGGGAAGGTCAGTACATGGTTGAAGGTGGTTTTAGCCATGCAAATGCACTCTTAACGAAGCAGAGGAAGAGACTGATCCTGGAAGAGCCTGGTGACTTACCACTAAACCTCAACAATCTCCAACCAACACTCACGAAACCGTAATGACACGATTGCAAACAAACCACGGTATGGGTGGGGATTGAACTTGCGGCTAGTGAGTGGTAAAGCTCCAAGCCAGTGCGTAAGCCACTGGGCCAGTTGGCTACAATAAGATTCATCCAACTAAGTATATTTATACACCATAGGAAAGTTAACATAGGCCACCACTGTGACCACAAATGCAAGTTTTTACAGATGAATCTCCGTCAGCGTGGTCGTGACGAACTCTAGCTCAAGTCCCCTCAAAGCCGTCATCATAACTCATGGGTCACATTGGGGCCCATGCTAACCTCCCTATTGTGTATAAATATACCTAGTTGGATGAATCTTATTGTAGTTAGTTGGTCCAGTGGTTTACGCATTAGCCTGGAGTTTTAAGACTTACTTGCCGCGAGTTCAATCCCCACCCGTACCGTGGTTTATCTCTAACCATCAGTGACCTTGTTGACCTTCATCAGATGCATCTTTCCCATTAATATCAACAGTTCCAGTAAAAAGATTATGCTAAAGGTTATATTTTTAATAATTTAAATGTTACCTATTTTTTTATGAAGTCATTATTACTATTATCTATTATTATTCGTTGTACTATTAGTTAAAACACAGTGGAACCCCGGTGTTTGAACTTAATATTTTCCTAGGTGGTGTTGGAACTGCGAAAAGTTCGATGTGGAAACAGTATTTGCCAGGCTTTATCAGCCTCATACACTGGAGGATGCTTTACCTGACTCTTCCAAAAGTCTGGGAGTCAGGTCAGTGTCAGAGGTCAATTCAAAGCACTTTTAAAACAGGGTTTCCTGTAATTTCTTTTACAACTGAATTTTATAAACAAGTCAGATAGTTCGACTCAGAAAAACGTTCAAAGACCGAATAAATCTTTGCTAAGCAAAACTGTTCGGACTCCAGTTCGTTCGAACACTCAGGTTCCACTGTACTGTATATTATTTTCATATAATAAATGTCTGGGGTCGATGAGACTTGATGAAGGTGTCGATGAGCTGAGGAGTCTGGGGACCTTTGCACTAGTTAATGGTACAAGTCGGACCGAAACGACCTCATAAGTATATTTTTCTTATGTTCGGTTATTTGTGTATTGTTCCAGTCACGGTATTGTGCCTTTTATTCTTAATGAAGGGAAATCAGGTTTGATCCTAAGGGATGGGTAGCTTAATACCAGGATCGAGAGCCCTTACCAGCATCAATAAACGTCCAATCTCGCCCCCTTGAAGGAGCGAAAATGAGTGTAGTAGTCGTAGTAGTAGTATTAGTCCTAAGATTTACAAAGCACTGTGACTATTCAATAGTGATGTATCGGATATCCGCATCCGCAGAACATCCGCAAAATTTCTTACATCCGCATCCATAAAATAAGTAAGACATCCCTATACGCATCCATAAAATAAGTAAGACATCCGTATACGCATCCGCAGATATCTAAATTTTCACATCCGATACATCCCTACTACTCAGGACACTCAGCGTTCACAACCATAACAAATGTATACAACACAATAAAAACAAAGATAAAACCAACATAAAACACGCAACAGATACACTATTATACCACATAAAAATAACCAGCACCAATTAATAAACCCATTAAATTAGTTATGTGAAAAAAAATTCCTAAAAGCTCTTTGAGGTCCCTACAGGCACCTTGGCAATTATAATGCTCCTTGAGGTCCCTACAGGCACTTCGGTAATTATAAAGCTCCCGAGGTCACTACAGGCACCTCGACAATTATAATGCTCCTTGAGGCCCCTACAGACACCTCGGTAATTATAAAGCTCCCGAGGTCCCTACAGGCACCTCGGTAATTATAAAGCTCCCTGAGGTCCCTACAGACACCGCAATAATTTTAAAAAGAGTAAGCCGAGAGTAAACTGTTAAAACATGTTCCACAACCAGGGATACATCACAAGCCAGTAAACCAACAGAAGGCCTCAGTCAAATGGCTAAAAGCTCCAGTGAGAATTTTATATTAATACTGAGCGACTACCACCAGTCTGGGTGATCAGAGACTGAATTTTATAAAGCTATGGATGTCAGGTGACCAGTCACCTTTATTATCAGCAGAACCTAGCACAACCTGACTGGAGTCCTTGCTAAGCACCTTTCTGAACTGTCAGATACAAGTGCGAGCATAACATCTTCCACACAGGAGAGACTTCAAAATCAATAACAAGAAACTGGACAGTCATGATGTCACTTCCCTCTTCACCAACGCTCCTTCGGCTCCAGTGGATCAGCGCTCCTGAAATAGACTTGCACGAGAACACACGAAGAGTGAAGCACTGTCGTAAACTGTTTGTTTATGCTAGACAGGTCCAATTTACACCCAACCCCACACATACACCCGTACCTACCGTCACCCTTTCAAAATTTCATTCACTTTATTGAGAGATACATAACTTTGTACTGAAGGATTCTTAACTACATTGTCTTCCTCAAGTCCTGTTGACACGATTTCGGTGTGGCCTTGGGATTCCCCTTGAGAGCAGTGGTGACGAAGCTCTATAAGGAACGTTTCGCTGACAATATCCCCACGTGTATCTTCTGGTTGAATTATGTAAACACTCATCATTACTCAAAGAGGCTTCAACCTTGAGCTCCACACCAATACGACGTCTCGCTCCCATGATGTCTCCTCAAACGTGACATGTACTCAATTAAGGTATATAAAAATACCAACAATGATGACTTCATACACCTGGTCAGCTTAATATTACTTAATATTACTTTAATATTACTTAAAGTCAATGATAAAAACGTTTCTCGTTATGCTCAGATTCAATTTCGCAGTTATGGCAAAAAAAAAAAAATCACTGCTTATTCGTTAGAAAACACCTTCTACCCCACACCATGATGCCATTAACAAGCGCTGTACGATATTTTTCCTGCAAGTCTTCAGAATTTATAACAGCTAGTATCCTGCGGAAAAATGTCGTTCCATTTGCAACACCATCTCTTCTCACAGATTCCAACTCCATTCCATTCTCGATCGCAGACACACAGCGCAACACACATTAACCCGACAAGTAAATGGATATGACATATGCAACACCTGGGTATCTTTATGGTGGAGACGTTACGCCATCCAGTGGTTTCATCAATCCAATACAGAAAATAATTACTGGAAATGTGGAAGTGAAGCAGTAGTTTGAGGTGATCAGTCCCTTAACTGTTATAGCATACTGTAACGGAACACTGCTACTTAAAGTTAAAAAGAGGAACTTTTGTTTTTCTTTTTGGGTCACCCTGCTTCGGTGGGATACGGCCGGTTTGTTGAAAGAAGAATAAAGAATTACCCTGATATCTTGCCTACGTCACGTACACACTGTAATCATGTGTTTGGAAGAGTCTGGCCTTGTCTTACTCAATGAGTGTGTATTGTAGATGCGTTTTGTTTGAATTATACGTCCATATTTGTTATCGTAAAGGCTTTCAACAAGGCTCTGTGCAGCCCCACTCATGTGACACCGCACTGTGCAGATGGCGGCGGATTATTACTGGGGAAAGCACTAAATCCGAATGCGGTCATTGAGCTAATTGGGAATGGAAAAAAAATCAAGTTGAAAGGGAGAAAAGGTCTTTTGCTTTTGATCAAGAGTCCCTCGCCGGCATCAAGGCACCTTGAGGGGGTTCGGGCGGGTGATGTCCTTGATACTTTTGGAGAGTATGGCCGCGACATCAGTGTTAGACTTGCGTTAAGTTGATGTGGACTACGGTTGACTAGTGGGAAAAATATTGCATCTGTCAACTTTGTTATTTTCACTTATGTTGAACATAACGTTAATGCTTATACACACGTGTAACACTTAGGTAACTTTATTGTGGTCACGTTTTACCAACCACTGATTACTAGACTGGCAGATGTGGTGAGGTGTCCAGACCCTCAGTCTTGACAGGTGTCCAGACCCTCAGTCTTGACAGGTGTCCAGTCCCTCAGTCTTGACAGGTGTCCAGTCCCTCAGTCTTGACAGGTGTCCAGTCCCTCAGTCTTGACAGGTGTCCAGACCCTCAGTCTTGACAGGTGTCCAGTCCCTCAGTCTTGACAGGTGTCCAGTCCCTCAGTCTTGACAGGTGTCCAGTCCCTCAGTCTTGACAGGTGTCCAGTCCCTCAGTCTTGACAGGTGTCCAGTCCCTCAGTCTTGACAGGTGCAGTCCAGTCTTGACAGGTGTCCAGCCCTCAGTCTTGACAGGTGTCCAGTCCCTCAGTCTTGACAGGTGTCCAGTCCCTCAGTCTTGACAGGTGTCCAGACCCTCAGTCTTGACAGGTGTCCAGACCCTCAGTCTTGACAGGTGTCGCGAGGACCCTCAGTCTTGACAGGTGTCCAGACCCTCAGTCTTGACAGGTGTCCAGACCCTCAGTCTTGACAGGTGTCCAGTCCCTCAGTCTTGACAGGTGTCCAGTCCTCAGTCTTGACAGGTGTCCAGTCCCTCAGTCTTGACAGGTGTCCAGACCCTCAGTCTTGACAGGTGTCCAGACCCTCAGTCTTGACAGGTGTCCAGTCCCTCAGTCTTAATAAATGTAGATATCCGAGGATAAGCGTCTACTTTACATTTATTAACACCAAAGGATCACGCATTCTAATTCCAGCAAGTATGTTGATTGGATTACCTTTGGAATAGAGAAAAAAAAAAGTAGAGAGAAACTAGATCACTACAGAAGGGGTTTGACCAACTAGGTTGTGATGCTCCCTGGTTGTAGAATTTACTAATAAAGCAGCATTTGGAACTGCCTGCCCTTTACTGGGCAGGCCCAGCAATTTATTGGCCTCACAGCATGTTTCTTGCGCATGTCTTCCTACTCCCACTGCGTCTTTGGTGTCCCATTTTCTAGTTCTGACCAATCACAGGCCTGCGAGTCAAATGTAAACACTACGATTGGCGGCGTCCAAACTAGTTTTTCTTGCATGTATTACCAGCATATATTCTCAAGTGTCACCATTCCACAATGTCAACAAGTACTTGTTTCTATGCCTAGTGCTAGAATGAATGTTTGAGGCATGTTTTGGTAAACAATTAACGTCTGTGTGAGGCATATTATGATTGCAACTGAAAAAACGCCTAGAAACAAGGACAACAAATATCAGGGCATGCCTGGTAAAGGTAAACTTAGCCAATTCAATAAATAAATATTTATATTTTTTTATGCTGCAGATTCGCATTTAGTAGTTGTTTGGGTTCGTTCAGGTTGGTTTCATTGTTCTTGTAGATCCCTCATGAGTTGTTTTATGGTCCTACCTCCCAGAAGATATCGAAATATGACTGTTTCTGGTGACAGTGTCTGTCAGAGCCTGATGATGAAGACTGAGTGATGATAAATACTTGCCACAGCATCCAAATGTGTAAAGTGAAGACAAAGAAGCTAAACCAGCCAAAAACAATAACACTGACATGCAAGCAACACACTTATACAGTCACATTCGTTTTTGCCTGTCCTACATTCAAGGTAAATTCATGCATAAAATAGGGTAAAAATTGCTTTATCGACTTTTGATTCTAAGAAGAGTTTTCTGTAATGACTTTGTTCTCCAGGCAATACATGAAAACAGGTATTACAAGTTATATCCCTTTATAACTCTTTGCAACGTTGATTTTTGGTGCTATATATTTTTTGTATAACTTCAAAACGTTTGGAAACAATTTACATTTGTTTTTTATATTGCTTGCATAATAAATTAGAAAAATACATACTTGGCATTTAATTAACATATGGGTCTTTGCAACATTTATCGGGTAGGCCAATAAATTTGACTTCGAATTTTCCCTATAGAGCCAAAACTTATTTTTAGAAATCTATTTATATAGGCTCATTTTGCTTACATTGAGATACTCTATCGACTCATAGTAAAGATTTCGCATTTTCCTGGCCATGCCTGGTAAAGTGTTAATTAAAACAGGCAGAAATTTATTTTAAGACATCGTCAAGCTCTTGTTAAGACTTCCTCAGATGTCATTCAAAGGTAGTGAATGACATCATGTTGCACATGTGTCTAATTTTATCAAGTTGACCACTCCAGAACAGAGTGCACATGCTCTGCGTTGTTGTAACTAAGGCAGTTTTCTACACTCAGGAAAACACTGTCACGCTCCTTTACAGTCCTTGGTCTAGGGTGAATGCCACAGAGCTCTGCTTTAATTCCTCTTACCCGAAGGTTATAGACAGAGAGACAGTGTGTGTGTGCGCGCGCGTGTGTGTGTGTGTGCACCTAATTGTGTTTGCATGGGTCGAGACTCAGCTCCTGGCCCCGCCTCTTCACTATCGCTATTGGGTCCTCTCTCTGCTCCATGAGCTTTATCATACCTCATCTTAAAGCTATGAATGGATCCTGCCTCCACTACATCGCTTCCCAAACTATTCCACTTCCCGACCACTCTGTGACTGAAGAAATAATTCCTAACATCCCTGTGATTCATCTGAGTCTTCAACTTCCAGCTGTGTCCCCTTGTTGTGTGTGTACTCACCTAATTGTACTCACCTAATTGTGGTTGCAGGGGTCGAGACTCAGCTCCTGGCCCCGCCTCTTCGCTGTCTGCTACTGGGTCTCTGCTCTCCTTGCTCCATGAGCTTTATCATACCTTGTCTTAAAACATGTATGGTTCCTGCCTCCACTATATCTTTCTCTAGACTATTCCACTTCCTGACTACTCTGTGGCTGAAGAAATGCTTCCTAACATCCCTTTGACTCATCTGAGTCTTCAGCTTCCAGTTGTGTCCCCTTGTTTCTGTGTTCCCTCTCTGGAAACATCCTGTCACTGTCTACCTTGTCAATTCTCCGCAGTATTTTGTATGTCGTTATCATGTCTCCTCTTACCCTTCTTTCCTCCAGTGTGTGTGTGTGTGTGTGTGTGTGTGTGTGTGTGTGCTCACCTAGTTATGGTTGTAGGGGTCGAGTCATAGCTCCTGGCCCTGCCTCTTCACTGGCCGCTACTAGGTCACTCTCCCTGCGCCATGAGCTTTATCATACCTCTTCTTGAAGCTATGAATGGATCCTGCCTCTACTACATCACACACACACACTGTGTGTAAGTGAATGTACATTGAAAGTTAACTTTACATTATATGCACTATATTTTATATTATATAATATGCATAACGACCCCAAAGGGTCAGGAACAAGGCAATGAAAGAACATAAGTATTAACACTGCAGCAGGCCTACCGGCCCATACCTGGCAGGTAACTGTCGAACCCAAACCCACTAAAAAATATTCGCCCAACCCATTATCAACATTACCCAAGGAATAAGCTTTGATAACCTACTCAAATCTAACCCTATCACTCGTGTATTTATCTAACCTATATTTGAAGCTACCCAGATTTTTAGCTTCAATAACCTTACTAGGCAAGATTGTTCCACTCATCTGTTTGCCTTATTACGTACGCTTAGACGATACAATGTGAAATCTCGGTAGTAGTCCAGATAGATTCGTTCATGAAAGCACGACTTCTCTCACACATACAGGAGCAGTGACTCGACCCCTGCAACTACACATAGGCGAGTACGTACTCCCCCCGCACACACACTAGACCCACCAGGTCAAGTGTCTGTAGACATGTGCCTTTGACAACTGGTAACACAGACACACACTAAATCCGACATGGTTGGTTACTGTCCCATATATGTTGTTAGTTTATCTGGATAAAAAACGACATTGGTATTTTGTCATAGGATAAACGATACAGTGATGTCGGCACTACAGCAGGGGCATGGCACTATGGCAGAAGTCTGGCACTATAGCAGGGGCGCGGCACTGTGGAAAGTCGTGGCACTATAACAGGAGACTGGCACTCTGATGGGGGCTCAGCAAGGTGTTTAATTTCTTCTAATACAATTGAACACAACAATGTGCTACTGCCCTACTCTCCCCAGGCGCTATATAACCCCTACGGGCTTTGCGCTTCCCCCTGATTAAAATAAAAAATGTATGATAGTTACACTGTGGTGTTCCCATCACAGGATGGGTTTGACAATGGTGAAATGTGTCAATCTGATCTGCGAGGCTCCAGTGAGGATATCGTCAAGTATTCCATTAAAGGTTCATCAGCTTTGAGAGCCTCGAAGGTC
The DNA here is from genome assembly GCA_009830355.1 of Cherax destructor. NCBI lineage: Eukaryota > Metazoa > Arthropoda > Malacostraca > Decapoda > Parastacidae > Cherax > Cherax destructor. The sequence continues at coordinate 10,028 of WNWK01005995.1, forward strand.
TCGTTCAAGCAGAGATGGAGTCTCTACCACTTATACATCACCATCTCTCAGGACGACCTATCCCATGTACCGGAGAAATAGATTTCTGCCTGACGATATCACCATTAGAGGGAAAAAAAGAACGACGAAAACCTTGCTTCTGAGCACTAATCAACTCATTTTAATGGTTATTATGATGTCCCTGGTGTCTATTTTGTAGATAGGACTTTCAGGTGCTTGAAAAGTAGAAGTCACAAAGATGACACCTCCTCCTGCATTTATGTTGGTGGCGGGCTTCAGTGCAGCTAGCTCTGCTAGCATTGAACTGAGTCAGTTATTCAGTTGATTCTACTAGTTTTTATATACCTGCTGCCTTCCTTTTGTGTATTAGGCAGGTTGGTGCTACAGTTCGGGATGTAGTCTGTTCAACGGAGCCATCAGGGTAAGCCTGGTGCTCACTGAGCATTAATTAAGGTGTTTATATGCATGACAACAGTTGCTGGCACTTAAGGAGTGTATTCTCATTGTTCTTAATGACATGTTATGATATCCACACTGCGTAGTGAGTGGGAAGGAATGTTGTCGACAGGTGTATCACATTTAATAGGGGTGTTCAAGTACATTAAATCACATATTTTTGGCATTGTCATGTTGTAAGCGTCAAACAGCACATTCTTGATCAGTGACGGGGCGTCTGCTCTTTAAATATTTTGCCGCCGAGGTTACTAGTTTGCTGTGCATCCTGTATCCATTCTGTGGTAGTGCAAAAATAATTTGCATACACATGGCCTAAGAACTAGGCCACACAAGGTTAACAGGAATTCATCTGGACCCCAATGGAAACAAGTCACTGACATTTTTGGTTATCCTAAGTAATTTACACCATGTGTGATAACTGTACTTATGTGTACCTGTCCCTAAATAAATTTATTTACTTATACTGTATATCTACCAATTGTTTTATCTACTGTAAACAGATTTATATTTGCTTAAATGTCTATCTTACTTGACAAATCACGTAAGTTATTATACCTCAGAAGGCGAACACTGCAGCGTAGTGTTCCACGAGGGACCACAACTTTGCTCTTAGCTTGATCGCCTGTGTGTTCGTCCAGCTGCCAGAAGTACATGTAACTTAGCCTGTGTGTTCGTCCAGCTGCCAGAAGTACATGTACCTTAGCCTGTGTGTTCGTCCAGCTGCCAGAAGTACATGTAACTTAGCCTGTGTGTTCGTCCAGCTGCCAGAAGTACATGTACCTTAGCCTGTGTGTTCGTCCAGCTGCCAGAAGTACATGTACCTTAGCCTGTGTGTTCGTCCAGCTGCCAGAAGTACATGTAACCTTAGCCTGTGTGTTCGTCCAGCTGCCAGAAGTACATGTACCTTAGCCTGTGTGTTCGTCCAGCTGCCAGAAGTACATGTACCTTAGCCTGTGTTTCGTCCAGCTGCCAGAAGTACATGTAACCTAGCCTGTGTGTTCGTCCAGCTGCCAGAAGTACATGTAACCTAGCCTGTGTGTTCGTCCAGCTGCCAGAAGTACATGTAACTTAGCCTGTGTGTTCGTCCAGCTGCCAGAAGTACATGTAACTAGCCTGTGTGTCGTCCAGCTGCCAGAAGTACATGTAACTTAGCCTGTGTGTTCGTCCAGCTGCCAGAAGTACATGTAACTTAGCCTGTGTGTTCGTCCAGCTGCCAGAAGACATGTAACCTAGCCTGTGTGTTCGTCCAGCTGCCAGAAGTACATGTAACCTAGCCTGTGTGTTCGTCCAGCTGCCAGAAGTACATGTAACCTAGCCTGTGTGTTCGTCCAGCTGCCAGAAGAACATGTAACTTAGCCTGTGTGTCGTCCAGCTGCCAGAAGTACATGTAACTAGCCTGTGTGTTCGTCCAGCTGCCAGAAGTACATGTAACTTAGCCTGTGTGTTCGTCCAGCTGCCAGAAGTACATGTAACTTAGCCTGTGTGTTCGTCCAGCTGCCAGAAGTACATGTAACCTAGCCTGTGTGTTCGTCCAGCTGCCAGAAGTACATGTAACCTAGCCTGTGTGTTCGTCCAGCTGCCAGAAGTACATGTAACCTAGCCTGTGTGTTCGTCCAGCTGCCAGAAGAACATGTAACTTAGGCTGTGTGTTCGTCCAGCTGCCAGAAGTACATGTAACCTAGCCTGTGTGTTCGTCCAGCTGCCAGAAGTACATGTAACCTAGCCTGTGTGTTCGTCCAGCTGCCAGAAGTACATGTAACCTAGCCTGTGTGTTCGTCCAGCTGCCAGAAGAACATGTAACCTAGCCTGTGTGTTCGTCAAGCTGCCAGAAGTACATGTAACCTAGCCTGTGTGTTCGTCCAGCTGCCAGAAGTACATGTAACTTAGCCTGTGTGTTCGTCCAGCTGCCAGAAGAACATGTAACTTAGCCTGTGTGTTCGTCCAGCTGCCAGAAGAACATGTAACCTAGCCTGTGTGTTCGTCCAGCTGCCAGAAGTACATGTAACTTAGCCTGTGTGTTCGTCCAGCTGCCAGAAGAACATGTAACTTAGCCTGTGTGTTCGTCCAGCTGCCAGAAGAACATGTAACTTAGCCTGTGTGTTCGTCCAGCTGCCAGAAGTACATGTAACTTAGCCTGTGTGTTCGTCCAGCTGCCAGAAGTACATGTAACTTAGCCTGTGTTTTCGTCCAGCTGCCAGAAGAACATGTAACTTAGCCTGTGTGTTCGTCCAGCTGCCAGAAGTACATGTAACCTAGCCTGTGTGTTCGTCCAGCTGCCAGAAGAACATGTAACCTAGCCTTAGTGTTCGTCCAGCTGCCAGAAGAACATGTAACTTAGCCTGTGTGTTCGTCCAGCTGGCAGAAGTACATGTAACTTAGCCTGTGTGTTCGTCCAGCTGCCAGAAGAACATGTAACTTAGCCTGTGTGTTCGTCCTGCTGCCAGAAGAACATGTAACCTAGCCTGTGTGTTCGTCCAGCTGCCAGAAGAACATGTAACCTAGCCTGTACTCACCTAATTGTACTCACCTAATTGTGGTTGCAGGGGTCGAGACTCAGCTCCTGGCCCCCGCCTCTTCGCTGTCTGCTACTGGATCTCTGCTCTCCCTGCTCCATGAGCTTTATCATACCTTGTCTTAAAACTATGTATGGTTCCTGCCTCCACTATATCTTTCTCTAGACTATTCCACTTCCTGACTACTCTGTGGCTGAAGAAATGCTTCCTGACATCCCTTTGACTCATCTGAGTCTTCAGCTTCCAGTTGTGTCCCCTTGTTTCTGTGTTCCCTCTCTGAAACATCCTGTCACTATCTACCTTGTCAATTCCCCGCAGTATTTTGTATGTCGTTATCATGTCTCCTCTGACCCTTCTTTTCTCCAGTGTTGTTAGTCCTATTTCCCTCAATCTTTCTTCATAAGACAGACCCCTGAGTTGTGGAACTAACCTTGTCGCAAACCTTTGCACTTTCTCTAGTTTCTTTACGTGCTTGACCAGGTGTGGGTTCCAGACTGGTGCTGCATATTCTAGTATGGGCCTGATGTACACGGTATACGGTGTCTTGAACGATTCCTTGTTAAGGTAACGGAACGCTAATCTTAGGTTTGCCAGTCGCCCATATGCTGCCGCAGTTATCTGGTTGATGTGTGCCTCCGGAGACGTGCTTGGCGTTATACTCACTCCAAGGTCTTTCTCCTTTGCCGAGGTTTGTAGCCTTTGTCCGCCTAGCTTGTACTCTGTCAGCGGTCTTCTTTGCCCTTCTCCGATCCTCATGACTTTGCATTTGGAGGGATTGAATTCAAGAAGCCAATTGCTAGACCAGATGTCGAGCTTGTCCAGGTCTGTTTGCAGCCCTGCCTGGTCCTCTTCCGATGTGATTCTCCTCATTATTTTCACATCATCCGCGAATAGAGACACTTCTGAGTCTATCCCGTCCGTCATGTCATTTACATATACCAGGAATAACACTGGTCCTAATAACACAGGCGCCCACTGTGATACCTCACCACGCACCATGACCCGTTGTTGCCTCCCTTTGAGGTATTCCCTGATCCATTCCAGTGCCCTTCCTGTTATACCTGCTTGTTCTTCCAACTTCTTTACTAATCTCATGTGAGGAACTGTGTCGAAGGCCTTCCTGCAGTCCAGGAAAATGCAATCAACCCACCCTTCTCTCTCCTGCCTTACCTCTGTTACTTTATCATAGAACTCTAGGAGGTTTGTTACACAGGATTTGCCTTCCCGGAATCCGTGCTGTCTGGTGTTTATTATCCTGTTCAGCTCAAGGTGCTCCACCATTCTTTTCCTGATGATTTTCTCCAGGACTTTGCACTGTGTATTCGTCCAGCTGCCAGAAGAACATGTAACCTAACCTGTGTGTTCGTCCAGCTGCCAGAAGAACATGTAACCTAGCCTGTAGCCTCTACCATTCTTCCACATGCAGGTGGAAGCAACATTTTTTTCCTTCATGTATATAACAAGAATTTTCCTCCTAGTCATGTCCTGGATAGCTTCGTGTTTATTATGCATGACACACAATGCATTTGCGTACAAGTGGCTTTCTTTTGTGCCTAACAACGTTCCATTACATGACTCACGAAATAGTAATAACACGATTGCAAACCACGGAACGGGAGGAGATTTCAACCCAGGGCAAATGAGTCGTAAAACCCTAGGCCAGTGCGTAAGCCACTGGGCCAGTTGGCTACAATAAGATTCATCCAACTAAATATATTTCTATACACCATAGGAATGTTGTGGGGCCCATGCTAACCTCCCTATGGTGTATAAATATACTTAATTGGATGAATCTTATTGTAGACAACTGTCCCAGTAGCTAACACACTGCCCTGGAGTTTTACGATTCACTCGCCATGGGTTCAAATCCCACACGTTCCCTGGTTCTGTTAAATATAAACTACATTATCTTTGTACAGTATAAAAATAAATAAAAACTTGAATTTGAGTTAATGGGCTGGAAACCAGCGAGAGAAAGTATTAAGTAGAACAATCTTGTTATTTAACGACGCTGCCAGTATTAATTCCTACAAGTGTTCTAATGCACACAGTCGTTCACTGCTGCACACCACAAGTCTCGTGTACAGTCACTGCTGCACACCACAAGTCTCGTGTACATCACTGCTGCACACCACAAGTCTCGTGTACATCACTGCTGCACACCACAAGTCTCGTGCACAGTCACTGCTGCACACCACAAGTCTCGTGTACATCACTGCTGCACACCACAAGTCTCGTGTACATCACTGCTGCACACCACAAGTCTCGTGTACAGTCACTGCTGCACACCACAAGTCTCGTGTACAGTCACTGCTGCACACCACAAGTCTCGTGTACATCACTGCTGCACACCACAAGTCTCATGTACAGTCACTGCTGCACACCACAAGTCTCGTGTCACAGTCACTGCTGCACACTCACAAGTCTCGTGTACATCACTGCTGCACACCACAAGTCTCGTGTACATCACTGCTGCACACCACAAGTCTCGTGTACATCACTGCTGCACACCACAAGTCTCGTGTACAGTCACTGCTGCACACCACAAGTCTCGTGTACAGTCACTGCTGCACACCACAAGTCTCGTGTACATCACTGCTGCACACCACAAGTCTCGTGTACATCACTGCTGCACACCACAAGTCTCGTGTACATCACTGCTGCACACCACAAGTCTCGTGTACATCACTGCTGCACACCACAAGTCTCGTGTACATCACTGCTGCACACCACAAGTCTCGTGTACATCACTGCTGCACACCACAAGTCTCGTGTACATCACTGCTGCACACCACAAGTCTCGTGTACATCACTGCTGCACACCACAAGTCTCGTGTACATCACTGCTGCACACCACAAGTCTCGTGTACATCACTGCTGCACACCACAAGTCTCGTGTACATCACTGCTGCACACCACAAGTCTCGTGTACATCACTGCTGCACACCACAAGTCTCGTGTACAGTCACTGCTGCACACCACAAGCTCGTGTACAGTCACTGCTGCACACCACAAGTCGTGTACATCACTGCTGCACACCACAAGTCGTGTACAATCACTGCTGCACACCACAAGTCTCGTGTACAGTCACTGCTGCACACCACAAGTCTCGTGTACATCACTGCTGCACACCACAAGTCGTGTACATCACTGCTGCACACCACAAGTCGTGTACATCACTGCTGCACACCACAAGTCGTGTACATCACTGCTGCACACCACAAGTCGTGTACAATCACTGCTGCACACCAAATGCAAAGTCATGAAGATCAGAGAAGGGCAAAGAAGACCGCTGACAGAGTACAGGCTAGGTGGACAAAGGCTACAAACCTCATCAAAGGAGAAAGACCTTGGGGTGAGTATAACACCAAGCACTTCTCCGGAAGCACACATCAACCAGATAACCGCGGCAGCATATGGGCGACTGGCAAACCTAAGATTAGCGTTCCGTTACCTTAACAAGGAATCGTTCAAGACACTGTATACCGTATACGTCAGGCCCATACTAGAGTATGCAGCACCAGTCTGGAACCCACACCTGGTCAAGCACGTCAAGAAATTAGAGAAAGTGCAAAGGTTTGCGACAAGGCTAGTTCCACAACTCAGGGGACTGCCTTATGAAGAAAGGTTGAGGGAAATAGGACTAACAACACTGGAGGACAGAAGGGTTAGAGGAGACATGATAACGACATACAAAATACTGCGGGGAATCGACAAGGTAGATAGTGACAGGATGTTCCATAGAGGAAACACAGAAACAAGGGGACACAACTGGAAGCTGAAGACTCAGATGAGTCAGAGGGATGTTAGGAAGCAATTCTTCAGCCATAGAGTAGTTAGGAAGTGGAATAGTTTAGCGAACGATATAGTGGAGGCGGGAACCATACAAAGTTTTAAGACAAGGTATGATAAAGCTCACGGAGCAGGGAGAGCAGAGACCCAGTAGCGGACAGTGCAGAGGCGGGGCCAGGAGCTGAGTCTCGACCCCTGCAACCACAATTAGGTGAGTACAATTAGGTGAGTACAGTCACTGCTGCACACCACAAGTCGTGTACAACACTGCTGCACACCACACGTCTCGTGTACAGTCACTGCTGCACACCACACGTCTCGTGTACATCACTGCTGCACACCACAAGTCGTGTACATCACTGCTGCACACCACACGTCTCGTGTACAGTCACTGCTGCACACCACAAGTCTCGTGTACAGTCACTGCTGCACACCACAAGTCGTGTACATCACTGCTGCACACCACAAGTCTCGTGTACAACACTGCTGCACACCACAAGTCTCGTGTACAGTCACTGCTGCACAAGTCTCGTGTACAGTCACTGCTGCACAAGTCTCGTGTACAGTCACTGCTGCACAAGTCTCGTGTACAGTCACTGCCGCACAAGTCTCGTGTACAGTCACTGCCGCACAAGTCTCGTGTACAGTCACTGCTGCACAAGTCTCGTGTACAGTCACTGCTGCACAAGTCTCGTGTACAGTCACTGCTGCACAAGTCTCGTGTACAGTCACTGCTGCACAAGTCTCGTGTACAGTCACTGCTGCACAAGTCTCGTGTACAGTCACTGCTGCACAAGTCTCGTGTACAGTCACTGCTGCACAAGTCTCGTGTACATCACTGCTGCACAAGTCTCGTGTACATCACTGCTGCACAAGTCTCGTGTACATCACTGCTGCACAAGTCTCGTGTACATCACTGCTGCACAAGTCTCGTGTACATCACTGCTGCACAGGTCTCGTGTACATCACTGCTGCACAAGTCTCGTGTACATCACTGCTGCACAAGTCGCGTGTACATCACTGCTGCACAAGTCGCGTGTACATCACTGCTGCACAAGTCGCGTGTACATCACTGCTGCACAAGTCGCGTGTACATCACTGCTGCACAAGTCGCGTGTACATCACTGCTGCACAAGTCGCGTGTACATCACTGCTGCACAAGTCGCGTGTACATCACTGCTGCACAAGTCGCTGTACATCACTGCTGCACAAGTCGCGTGTACATCACTGCTGCACAAGTCGCGTGTACATCACTGCTGCACAAGTCGCGTGTACATCACTGCTGCACAAGTCGCGTGTACATCACTGCTGCACAAGTCGCGTGTACATCACTGCTGCACAAGTCGCCGTGTACATCACTGCTGCACAAGTCGCGTGTACATCACTGCTGCACAAGTCGCGTGTACATCACTGCTGCACAAGTCGCGTGTACATCACTGCTGCACAAGTCGCGTGTACATCACTGCTGCACAAGTCGTGTACATCACTGCTGCACAAGACTCGTGTACATCACTGCTGCACAAGACTCGTGTACATCACTGCTGCACAAGACTCGTGTACATCACTGCTGCACAAGACTCGTGTACATCACTGCTGCACAAGACTCGTGTACATCACTGCTGCACAAGACTCGTGTACATCACTGCTGCACAAGACTCGTGTACATCACTGCTGCACAAGACTCGTGTACATCACTGCTGCACAAGACTCGTGTACATCACTGCTGCACAAGACTCGTGTACATCACTGCTGCACAAGACTCGTGTACATCACTGCTGCACAAGTCGCGTGTACATCACTGCTGCACAAGTCGCGTGTACATCACTGCTGCACAAGTCGCGTGTACATCACTGCTGCACAAGACTCGTGTACATCACTGATGCACAAGACTCGTGTACATCACTGCTGCACAAGACTCGTGTACATCACTGCTGCACAAGTCGCGTGTACATCACTGCTGCACAAGTCGCGTGTACATCACTGCTGCACAAGTCGCGTGTACATCACTGCTGCACAAGTCGCGTGTACATCACTGCTGCACAAGTCGCGTGTACATCACTGCTGTACAAGTCGCGTGTACATCACTGCTGTACAAGTCGCGTGTACATCAGGAGGAATTACAATGTTTGTCATAGAAAGTTTCACACCATGAGAAACATTAAAAGCAAAGGAAAACGTTCATAGAGAATAACGTTCAAAACAAAGGAAAACGTTCATAGAGAATAACGTTCAAAACAAAGGAAAACGTTCATAGAGAATAACGTTCAAAACAAAGGAAAACGTTCATAGAGAAAACGTTCAAAACAAGAAAACGTTCAAGAGAAAACGTTCAAAACAAAGGAAAACGTTCATAGAGAATAACGTTCAAAACAAGGAAAACGTTCATAGATAAAACGTTCAAACAAAGAAAACGTTCATAGAGAATAACGTTCAAACAAAGGAAAACGTTCATAGAGAATAACGTTCAAAACAAAGGAAAACGTTCATAGAGTAAAACGTTCAAAACAAAGGAAAACGTTCATAGAGAATAACGTTCAAAACAAAGGAAAACGTTCATAGAGAAAAAACGTTCATAACCAAGAAATATTCAACCGGAGAAAAACAAATATATCGCAAAGGAAAAAAATTACCGTAAAAAAAAAAGTCAAGCAAGGAACGTTTTAAACACGATTTATATAGACATTACCATCTAAAATAAAACACAAATACCATCAAACGTTTCGCTCTGTAAACAAAGTTGTTATTCGTGTTGTGATATAAGAATAGTCTTTCAAGGCAACACAAGCTCACTAGTATTATTATAACTATTGATTTATAATATCTTTATTACTACAAGTACATGTACAAGGTATACAGGTCTAGCTGACATCAGTGACATACTACTATATAGAAAGCCCCTTGTTATGCTGAGCATTTCCCGCAAATTAGGTTTGTCCCAGGATGTCGACTACGAGGTACGAGGTATGACCAGAGCTTTGGTAAGATGGGGAAGGAAGAAGGATGAGTCAGGGATGGAAATATGGGAAATATGTGGGTGGGTTGCGGGTAGGTGGGGTAATAAAGGTAAGTGGACTAACCACGTTGGCGCATTTTATACAAGTGTGTTGTGTTATTCATGAATACATGTGAATTCATAAAATGGGTATACATCCATCCCATCAGTTTCACACAGTTATACAAGCTGTATACCTGCATGCCGCTGTGTTGGAAGGATGCATACTTTTTGCAATTGCTTTTTTTTTGCGCAAGAGGTCGGTTGTAAGGTTGTTACTGCAGATGATGGTGGCAGGGCATTCGATGGGCTGCTAACCTGAAGTTGGTTGGCTGAGCAGTTTCTGAGCTGGTGTCCTGCCGTAGGATGTCTGCAGATGTTACAAGGTTAGTTGTAGTGATGTATCGGATATCCGAATCCGCATTTTACTGTAAACAGATATCCGCATACGCATTCGAAATCCGCGGAACATCCGCACAATTTCTACATCCGCATCTGCAAAATAAGACATCCTCATACACATCCGCATTTGCGGATATCTAAATGTTCACATCCGATACATCTCTAGTTAGTTGTAAGGTGTAGTCTGAAGTAAATCTCACAAGACTGGGGTGCATTTATCTTTGTTGTTGGACACTGAATGGTTCTGGTGGTATCAAATCTTCTATATCTTCGGGGAGGTCACTCAGGATCCTTGGTCTTGGGAAGTTCTCCTTGTGAATGAAGCGTTGGACTCTTTGTTGGAGGGTCATCTTGTGGGTTCTGTGTGGGGAAGGTTCTGATGTAGTCGGTGGTGTTCGTTGTTTTTTTTTTTTTTTTTGAGGGGGAGGAGTTCTTTGTCTGGTATATAGAATTTCTGCATGTCAAAGTTCTCTTTTTTAGTTTATCTAGCCTGACATTTATTGCAACGATCTCCTGTTGGATGTGCAGGTCTTCCATCATGATTCTGTCTCTTCGCCTGGTGCCAGTGATAAAGCGGAGGGCTCTGTTCTGGACTCTTTGTAGCTGTAACATGTTGGATTTAGTTGTTAGTGACATGGGCACGCAAGGCTATTCCAGCAGAAGTCTTATCATCTTATAAAGGTGCTTCTTGATGTGGGTGGGGGCTTCTTCGAATCTGAATAGTTGACTGAGGCGGATTTTTGCTAGGTTCACCTTTTTGGTGAGGTGAGATGTGGAGTGGAGCAATCTGTCGATCTCGTAACTCAGGATCTTGTTTGGGTTTCTGATAGCGATACGTGAACCTCTGATGGAGATACCCCCTTTGTCTTCTATGGTTGATACAAAACAGCCGATGGTGCTGATGACTATCTGGGTTAGTTGTGATTCTCCATTTTTTCTCCCAGTTGGCTGTTCTTCGTAGTTCCGCATTCATTTTCTATATTACTCTCCCATGCTTGTTTATACCTGATATGGGAGTGGATGATACTACATGGATAACATCATCTGCAAATTGGGTGATGATGGTATCATTGAAGTCAGGCTGGGGGATGTCGTTTACATATATATTGAATAGTATGGGGCTGAGGCACGAGCCCTGTAGTACTCCAGCTGTCGGTGTGAAAGGTGCTGCTGACTTTCCATTGAAGGTGGGATGATGCTTCTGCCTGTTAAGAAGTTGTATATGAGCCTGAGAAAGGTCCAGTTGTGGTCCGGGAGGTCAGTTTGAATAAGAGTCCATCGTGTCACAGGCTGTCGAAGGCTTTGTGTACGTCCCTAGTTGCAATTAGGGCAAGGTTCCCTTGTTTCCACTAACATCCAGGTACCTGTTTTACTGATAGATGAACATGGACAGCAAGTGTCTTAAGAAAACGCGTCCTAATGTTTCCAGCCGTGCCGGGGATCGAACTCAGTGTGTGTGATCTGAGTGCGCTACCAATCGAGCTACGAGACACCTAATCTTTATTTATATTAACTTATTTATTGCATTATTATTCTATTATATTTATTGCATTTTTATTATAATTATTGGGAACCGTTAAAACTTTAAGGGTAATGCGACACTTTGGCAGGGGAACCAGTGAGGCTATCAGAGGAAGGGTAGCTCCAGTTCCTGGGATCAAGAGTTCTTCTTCAACAGCAGCAGTAGCATCAAGGCATCTCACTGGAAAGTTCACAACAGTAGTCGGCAAGTGACTGCACATGATAGGAAACACTGAACAGTGTTAATGTTAATGTTTTGAAGGTTCTAGTTATCCACCCTAGTAGTTCATGTTTTAGCTGGAGGGACGTGACTGGAGGGAAGTAGGTGGAGGGAAGTAGGTGGAGGGAAGTAGGTGGATGGAAGTGGGTGGAGAGAAGTGGGTGGAAGTGGGTGGAGAGAAGTGGGTGGAGGGAAGTAGATGGGAAGTGGGTGGATGGAAGTAGGTGGAGGGAAGTGAGGAGGGACGTGACGGGAGGGATGTGGGTGGAGGAACGTGATTGGTGAGAAGTGGGTGGAAGGACGTGACTGGTGAGAAGTGGGTGGAGGGACGTGATTGGAGGGAAGTGGGTGGAGGGACGTGATTGGAGGGAAGTGGGTGGAGGGACGTGATTGGAGGGAAGTGGGTGGAGGGACGTGATTGGAGGGAAGTGGGTGGAGGGACGTGACTGGAGGGACAAAGACACCTTCACTTTTTCATTAATTCATAAATTCCTGGAGAAGCGCTAAACCCATACAAGACATACAGCACCTGTGGAATGAGTGGTCATCAGATTTGATTCAAGGTGTGAGAAGCTCAGTGGATCAAGAGCCCCTCACCGGCATCAAGGGACGTCCCTTCAAAGTCACCTTCACTGACAACGACGGGGACATCGACCCGGCTGGCGGTGTTGCATGTACCGTTACTAGCGTGCTCTTAAGAGCAAAATTTTCAATTGCTTTTAATTCTACATCACCTGACAGCTATACAGGTGTTTAATGACCCCCAGCACACCAGTTGGTGGTGGTGATCCAGTCACACCTCCCTCACTCCGTACCTCCCTCAGCACCAACACCTCCCTCACTCTGTACCTCCCTCAGCACCAACACCTCCCTCAGCACCAACACCTCCCTCAGCACCAACACCTCCCTCAGCACCAACACCTCCCTCAGCACCAACACCTCCCTCAGCACCAACACCTCCCTCAGCACCAACACCTCCCTCAGCACCAACACCTCCCTCAGCACCAACACCTCCCGTGTTCTCCTCCGGTGAGAACATTAGACATGTTTACCCTAACACCGGGTACATTCGCGAGAGTGGAAAGCTAAAGGACTAAGTTCATTTTCCTCCCGTTTGGATACCAGTCTCACAAGCAGCATATAAATCAATGCATCCACGACAACAAGCTCATAGCTTGTAAATAAAGGTAAGAACTCATAACCTAACCTTGTAAAATCCTAGTGAAAGACATAAATGAATCCGCATGTAAGATACTGGAATGTCCAGTCTCACATTTGCACTTCCCCGTAAGAATATATTGAAGCAAGAGATATGGGAGGAAGTGTAAAAATAGACCCAATGGAAAAGCAGGGAAGCGACGGGGACAGCAAGGGAACACTGTCAACTTCCACGGTCCAACACTATTCAACCTACTACCCACAGGTATTAGACAGTGTCACTGGATCATTACCTCCGCGGTGTGCCAGATTAACCAGGCTGTTATGGATATGAGGGCCAGTGGGCCACCAACAGCATAGTTGACCAGGCAAACAAGGTAGGCCAGGCCAGGCTGCTAGAGTAGAAAAACTCTCGGAACAGGTCACAGGTAAATCAAAGGTAAGCTCGTTAGCCTGACTTACTGCTGGAGTCATAACCTGTGTAAGAAAACTTCAGTATCTGCTAAGAAGCTTTAACCTGTGTAGGAAAACTTTAGTACCTACTGGAAATGAATAAGACATGAGCACCAGTTAGATATCTGTATTCCGAAACGTTTCTCCTGCACAGCAGGCGGCTTCGGTTGAAGACAGAGAAAGCAGCAGAAGCAGTACAGATGTAAAGACGATTTGTTTGTGTGTCTTAATTATCAACTTTTCGGTACTGTACACCATCATCATATTCACACCTGCTGGAAATATCGAAGTGATGAACAGAAAAACATCCGGTCATAGCTGTTGATCCATGATAATAAAAATAAGGAGCCGGACTGTTAACACTCGGTAGGTCACTGTTAATGCTGTCTGCTCACACCTTTATATGACTGTCGAAAAGTTTGGACAACACCTGCTGCTCCTAACTGCTCAGCAGTAAATTAGTGCCTGGATGTTTGCTCACTGTTGTACATATATAGTATACAATACCAACAAGATGAAGAATTAGACACATGCAACATCTGGGTATCTTTATTGCAGACGTTATCATCATCCCGTGGCTTTATCGATACAAATTGAAGGACATAATGGGAAGACATTAGAACTATATGCAAAAGACGAGGTAATCAAGGTAATCACCCAAGGAGTTAAGGAAGAGCACCGTAGTCTTGAAGAATCTGATTCTTGAAGAATCTGATTCTAATTCTTCAAGGCTGAGGGACTGATTACCTCGTCTTTTGTATATAGTTCTAATGTCTTCCCATTATGTCCTTCAATTTGTATTGATAAATCAACGGGATGATGAAATGTCTACAATAAAGATACCCAGATGTTGCATGTGTCTACTTCTTTAGCTCACTGTTGCGGGTCACATCATGGGGAAGAGGACGAAGGGGCCCCAATGGAAAGTAACAAAAAAAAATAGTTTTAATGTTTGGGAGGGGGATTAACCTGGGTTAATCCTCCAGGGTTAATAAATCAAAATAAAGTATTTAATGATAAGCAACGCTCTCTAGCTCAGAAATCTCCTCAGAGTGAGAAGTTTGGGCGGTTTCCCACTGGACACCTTCTGGGACTCCAGAATTGGGAAAGAATGTTCTTCGGGATCTCAAGCCTGTGACACCTGACATTTCCCTGAACATTAGGGCAAGCCCAGGCAAATACAACATGCAAGGGCACGAGGGAAATGTCATGATCCAACACATCCTGACACATTACACTTTAATTTTCTTAGGTATTTACAAAAAACATTTCTGAACGATCTAAGTCGGCAATAAAATTGAAATAAATTATTAGTTACTGCAATTTAAAGCACATTTTCGTATATTTACAACTGGTTTAGCAAATTATATATACAAGATGAATAATGTGTGATAGCAGAGGAAACCAGTGCAGCCACTTAAATCGCAGGAAACACTACGCTCGTTATGTACAGTGTGGGGGCGAATTTATTTATACATGTGAGAAGGCGCTCAGGGGTGGCCATCTGGATAGGAGTGGGGGTAAGGGGTTACAGGACTTGATGATGCATTGTTATTTTTATTTCTGCTCTTCTGGGAGGGGCTGATGGAGAGGACTTCAGTCCTCGTTACCTTCCCTTGCCATCACCACTGCAAACAAAGCTCACATATCGCCAACTGAACACAGCCCAAAGGAAGAGGGAAGACTGTCCGTGGTTTTAAAAAATTAAGAGTGTCGACGATAAATATTACTTTGGATCCCAGTTGTGTGTTAATTGTTCCGGGGTTCCTCTCTCCAGCAGCTTGGTCTCGCACTACACTTCCTAAATATATAATGAAATATTACCTGTTAAGAAACGCGGGTAAATAGACTTGTGTACCTAGGTGTACAAGAGACCAGAAGGCATAAACAGCTCTCTTGTGATCTCTAAAAAAAGTTAGCAGACATATTACGTTCGTTAGGTTTAAGGCCTCTCGAATGTACGAGTGATAGGAAGGTAGCGATCCATCTATTCTATACATTTGCAGTTACTTATAATACCTTAAACTGAGTAGGCTTAAATTGTGTACACACACACTCACACAATTATATATATATATATATATATATATATATATATATATATATATATATATATATAAATTACCGGCTTAGTTTCAGTTTTGTATGCCCATGGTTAACTTCACATCTTTTGTATCTAAGGTGGAAGTAGTGAGGTTGGATGGTGGTTTTAGCTCATCTCGAGTCTTGTTAGGTATGTCCAGCACAACATAAAAGGCAGAAAGGAAACCCAACCCCTGACTGCCTCTTGCTGTCGGATGGATGAGGCATTTACCATTTTTTTTCAGGGGCCCAATCTCGTTGAGTTCCAGATCTGACCTATAAAATTTATTCATGTTCATTATTACTACACAAGCTTCTATTTTGACAATTGTCTTACATAGTAACATGCATAAATTACCTAGGATAACCAAAAAAAATCAAAAGGCAACGTTTGGCCCTACATAGAGCCAAATATTTTCTCAATGTAAGCTTCTTCTATAACGTGTGTTGTTGAGAAATTGACTCAAACAAGGAGCATGGAGCAGGGGGGAGGTTACGACTCCTGTCGTTCCCACACTACCAACAGTGTGGGACTAAAGGGGCCACGACTGACTTTTTTGGGTTATCCTAGATTCTATACACACATGCTGCTATGTATGATAATCTATGTATCTGTATTTGTGTATACCTGAATAAACTTACTGACTTGTCCCTCTTTCCCACAGCGCTCGAGATGGAGAGGGTTGTCATTTCTTCATTACTGTCTTCAACTGTGTCCAGCTTGTATACTGTGGGAGGCCTGTCACACAACCTCTGCTCCACCCACAGTACTATACTATACACACTGTGTTTTTCATGTATTAACTTCACTGGTGTTGTTGGAAGCGTCCTCAGTTCACACACTGGGAAGGGTGTGTGCTTTATCCCTGGCACGGGCGAAACGTTGGGCATGTTTCTTTATACCTTTAGACTGTTTAGCTCAACTTTAAACTGTTTGGGTGCAAATTTCAAATTTTAATGGAATTGTTGGATTCAAAGCAATTACTGGAAAATTATGTTTCTAATAGACTTCAAACTTTGTGTTGATGAATTTTATGAAAAGAAATTGAATTGCTAATTTTATTAAATGCATTTTCTAAGGAATGCATCAGCATTAATTAAACCCAACATGATGAGTCATTCATCAGTTATTAAATCAATATGACTGTTTAATAAAACTGGTAAATTCGGACTTACACAACCAAATAAAAACTTGAACCTTTTGCCTACTGGAAAAAAAAAACACCAGGGTTGAAAATTTGAAGCCGATCATTAAAGGAATTCTCGAGATATCACACGGATTCTAACGATTACAAGTTAATAAAAAAAAAAGAAATAGTGCACTTCCAACTAAGTGGGTACTATCCTGGCCTTAAAGATACACCAGCCACTAAATACTGAAACTCTTTAGAAGAGGCAGACGCAAATATCTTTAACAGGAATTAAAATGGCCAGGTGGGCGCCTGTGCACCAAAATTTGGCTCACCGTCGTCTTGGATTAGGTACATTTCTTGAAGCTACGCTTCAGAGGCTTTTGGAAGTTATCAGATACATTCCAGGATGATGGGAATAGGATCAGTAACATTGTTCATAGATCACTTGCACATGACAAGTCTTCTGAATGTGGTCCTAGTTACTATACACCAGCGTTTAAAATTTGAAGCTGACTGAATGGCACCTCTTGCTATCAGCGAAATAAATGTAAAAAAATTACAACCAATTAAAAGTCCCCTTTCGGCGATACCTAATTAAAACTACCTTAACGTTGCACAAAACTCATTTTCACACTATTTTCTATAAACCACTGCCAATTTTCTATATATTTTTCTTCAATGCCCTATTTTCAGTAAATGCAATTTCCGCTGTAAACATCCTATTTTCTGAATTAAGGCGAGTCGCCTTAATTTACAAATTCATTCTTCTAAACTACAGAATAAACTTCAACGTCTTCCCCTATTTTCTGAAAATAAACACCCTATTTTCCGTAAACCAACACAGAATTGTCTAAAAACACCGTCTTCGACCCAGATCCCTGGATACTCAGTGCTTTTCAACAGGGTTGACTCAGGCGAGGACCAGCTGTGACCTGTCTGGTTGGGATGACCCAGACATGACCCGGCACAGCAGGGTGATATGGTGTAGAAATGCTGTAGTATATACCATCACCGTAACTCACCTCTGTCTTATTGAAGAAAACCTGGAATTGTAATTTTACCAAAAAAAAGAAGTGTTTCCTTTAGGATTCCAAGTGGATAATGAATCTTATTTACGATGATGGATGTGGAATGCTTAACAAGTTATGTATTAAATTAAACTTTTGAAGTAGCCCATCCCGCGTACGAAACAAGAAAGCTCTTATAAAACTGAGTGCGGATTTTTGCCATGAAATCTATCTTCCCTGGACTACCATTTGTGTGCTGAAAATACCCGAATACTCTGCTCAAGGAAGCCATTGACCATGCCTGTTCGTAAGCCGAGCAAATACCTGTCGATGAAAGAATTTACAATTGTGGTCGATGTCAAAACGATAAAACTCACCTAGACGTCTAGACACCTAAAACTTGAAGATAAGTTTTAGGTAATCAATCCCTCAGTCTAGAGATGTGTTCAGTTTCTCTCTGTACTGGGACTGATGAAGCCACTGGCTGGCGAATCGTTTCAACAATAAAGATACCCAAGTGTTGCACAAGTCTCTCATTTATCAATTTTTTGTTTTTCTAAATCATTAATATAATAAAAATGTTATTAACTGAATAATGAACACTTGGGGGTTACCCACTGCGAACAAGGCTGAAAAATACTGCTAAAGAGGAAAACTTTCCCAAATACATAAAAAAACGTTAGGGACAAACGTTCAGTGCCACGCCTAATGTTCAGCACCACTCCTAATGCTCAGTACCATCCTTGTACTCATCAAGGCCACCAACAGAGGAAGTGAAGTGAAGGTTCACAGTATTATTAACATTCAAATATAGAACTGTTGGCTGCACCGAAACGTTCTGCAAAAATAGGAACATGTGTTGAATCGTTTCTGCTATCTCCCGGAACAAAGCAGCGCTCTCAACAGCCAAGCAGCGCTCTCCACAGCCAAGCAGCGCTCTCAAACAGCCAAGCAGCGCTCTCAACAGCCAAGCAGCGCTCTCAACAGCCAAGCAGCGCTCTCAACAGCCAAGCAGCACTCTCAACAGCCAAGCAGCACTCTCAACAGCCAAGCAGCACTCTCAACAGCCAAGCAGCACTCTCAACAGCCAAGCAGCACTCTCAACAAGGGAGTCACGGCTAACACAGGAAACACATGTAATTGTTTATATTAAAAACGAACCGCACCATCCTTCACAACTTTCAGTATTCTTGTCACTCAATTCCACGTAAATTTAATAAAATACTTTAACACAGTATTTTCTTCATAGGGAAGCGATAAACCCGTGGGGAGTCATAATGCACATGGGGAATGGGAGGTAGTAAGGTTTATTCCAAGGAGGAGGACGACTCCGATTCCTTGGATCAAGAGACCTTTCACCAGCATCCCCATTCCCCCCCCCCTTCCCTAGACCTAGGAAAGAGCTGGAGGTTTCTAAGGCGAACCTATTTCCAAACAACTATGGTGGCTAACAAACAACTATGGTGGCTAACAAACAACTATGGTGGCTAACAAACAACTATGGTGGCTAACAAACAACTATGGTGGCTAACAAACAACTATGGTGGCTAACAAACAACTATGGTGGCCATCAAGCTACTGTGGTGGCCATCAAGCAACTGTGGTCCCAATCAAGCAACTGTGGTCCCAATCAAGCAACTGTGGTGGCCATCAAGCAACTGTGGTGGTCATCAAGGAACTGTGGTGGTCATCAAGCTATTGGGGTGGCCATCAAGCTGTGGTGGCCATCAATCTACTGTGGTGGCCATCAATCTACTGTGGTGGCCATCAAGCTACTGTGATGGCCATCAAGCTACTGTGATGGCCATCAAGCTACTGTGATGGCCATCAAGCAACTGTGGTGGTCATCAAGCAACTGTGGTGGTCATCAAGGAACTGTGGTGGTCATCAAGGAACTGTGGTGGCCATCAAGCTACTGGGGTGGCCATCAAGCTGTGGTGGCCATCAATCTACTGTGGTGGCCATCAAGCTACTGTGGTGGCCATCAAGCTACTGTGATGGCCATCAAGCAACTGTGATGGCCATCAAGCTACTGTGATGGCCATCAAGCAACTGTGATGGCCATCAAGCAACTGTGGTGGCCATCAAGCTACTGTGGTGGCCATCAAGCTACTGTAGTGGCCATCAAGCTACTGTGGTGGCCATCAAGCTACTGTGGTGGCCATCAAGCTACTGTGATGGCCATCAAGCTACTGTGGTGGCCATCAATCAACTGTGGTGGCCATCAATCAACTGTGGTGGCCATCAAGCTACTGTGGTGGCCATCAAGCTACTGTGGTGGCCATCAAGCAACTATGGTGGCCATCAAGCAACTGTGGTGGTCATCAAGCAACTGTGGTGGCCATCAAGCAACTGTGGTGGTCATCAAGCAACTGTGGTGGCCATCAAGCAACTGTGGTGGCCATCAAGCAACTGTGGTGGCCATCAAGCAACTGTGGTGGCCATCAAGCAACTGTGGTGGCCATCAAGCAACTGTGGTGGCCATCAAGCAACTGTGGTGGTCATCAAGCTACTGTGGTGGCCATCAAGCAACTGTGGTGGCCATCAATCAACTGTGGTGGCCATCAATCAACTGTGGTGGCCATCAAGCAACTGTGGTGGCCATCAAGCAACTGTGGTGGCCATCAAGCAACTGTGGTGGCCATCAAGCAACTGTGGTGGCCATCAAGCTACTGTGGTGGCCATCAAGCAACTGTGGTGGCCATCAATCTACTGTTTTTATTTCGGCATCATTGGTTAATTATATGTTAACATTAATACCACTGAACCAAACAACCAAAATATTTCAAATATCGAAAATATTTCAAATGAAATGCAATTCGTTAATAAATGGATGCCTTACCAGGGGTCCCCAACTTAGAGGCCCTCGGGCCACATATGGCCCTTTTAGGAAATGGATGAGGCCCTCGCACGAAATTATAAATTCACTTTAACCTCATCGCCACCTCTATTATTATTATAATCAAATAGAAGCGTTAAACCACAGGGGTTATACAGCACTGCAGGTTATTGCAGGATGCAGGGAGAATGGGTTGTAAGAGGGAGATGGATGATTAGTAGGGTATGGAGTGCAGCAGGATGGTGGATAGTGCAGGGATAGAGGGTAACAAGAGATCAAGGTAGAAGGGACTGGGGGAGGTGCTAGAGGTATAATCTTCAGAGTTTGTGTAGCAAGTCAGTTTCTGTCAAAAAGTCAACGAGGGAGTCAGGATTAAAGGAGGGTCCATCTGCAAGAAGGGAAGGTAAAGAAAGGGCCGCAGAGCGAGGACGCCGTTGGAGGTAAATTCTGCGTGCTCGTTGATAGAGTGGGCAGTCCAACAGAATATGTCGAACAGACACTGGAACCTGACAATGCTCACAGAGAAGTTTGTTATTCAGCAGGTCAGACCAGCGTTGTTGCCAACGGGTGCGAAGGTGGGTAGCAATGACTGCAAAATAGTCCGTGAAAGGAACACCTCTATATGAAACTGGAAGGTCATGTACTGCTGACCGCGCAGCAGTGTCTGCCTGTTCATTGCCCTGTACGTCAACATAACAAGGGACCCAACAAAAGACTATCTTTATGCTTGCTAAAGATACAGCGTAACCAAAGGTGGATACGAAGAACTAGGGGGTGAGGTGTATAAATTTTACGGATAGCCTGTAAAGCACTAAGGGAGTCTGAAACGACCACAAATGGTGACACAGGCATAGATGCAATATGGATAAGTGCCACAAGAATGGCATACAATTCAGCCGTAAATATGCTAGCCGAGGGTAATAGATGCCCTCGTACGACGCTGTCCGGAAACACTGCTGCGAATCCGACGCCGTCAGATGACTTTGAACCATCGGTGTATACTGCAATAGCATGGGAATGAGAACGGAAATGGTCTAGAAAGAAAGAGCGAGAAGCCGCCGTAGGTAGTTGGGCTTTCGCGCAAGGTAGAGGAATAGAACAGACACGGACAGCAGAAACTTCCCAAGGGGGCAGGGGAAAGGGAGATGTCACATGAACATATAGAGGTGGGAGCTGAAGGGAAGACAGGAGTGAATGTAGACGAAGAGAAAAGGGACGAAGTAAGCAGGGGCGACGAACAAATAAAGAGCGTCTACTAACATCTGTAACAATCCTATACATGGAAGGATTGCGGAGGTCATGAGAGCAAACAAAATAGCGAATGCAATGTGCATCACGACGATCGGATAAGGATGGAATGTTCGCTTCTACATAGAGGCTCTCAACCGGGGAAGAACGAAATGCACCAAGGCATAAGCGTAATCCCTGGTGATGGATGGGATTAAGGATGGAAACAGTAGCAGGGGAGGCCGCCGAATATATCTGATCACCATAATCGAGTTTCGACAAAATTAGGGCTGAATGTAGGCGAAGGATAGTTCTACGATCAGCCCTCTATGAAAGATGTGCGAGGGTTTTAAGAAGGTTCAGCCTGGTGTGACAAGTTGCCTTCAGAGAGGTAATGTGAGGTTTCCAGGACAATCTGCGGTCGAACAGGAGGCCGAGAAACCTGACTATCACGTTCTGGGATACGTGAGCTGTATAGGTACAATGGATGATCAGACCACTGAACGTCTAATAAACGAAATTTGATGAGTTTTGCCACTAGAAAATTTAAACCCATGAGTGGTGGCCCAATCAGAAACCCGGTTGATGGCATGCTGGAGGGAAACTGCAATGAGGTGACAATCAGCACCTGCACAAGCTATAGCAAAGTCATCCACATAGAGCGAGGACCAAATATTGGATGGGAGAACAGATGCCAGATTATTTATACGAAGCAGAAAGTGTGTTGTACTCAGAACACAACCCTGGGGGACACCTTCAGCTTGGACAAATTCCGGGGAGAGTTCATTACTAACCCGGACCCGGAAATGTCTGTCAGTTAAGAAGGCCTTAAGAAAGAATGGTAGGTTGCCTCGGAGGCCAAAGGAGTGGGCCTGGGCCAAGATATTATATCTCCAAGTTGTGTCATAAGCCTTCTCAAGGTCGGCAAAGGCATTACAAATATACGTATCTAAGCGCAGCAAGGGGTAAATGGCAGAACGGCCCTTACGGAAGCCATATTGACTAGGGGAGACTATTGTGTGTCTCTAAATACCACATCAAACGTCTATTAACTAGACGTTCCATCACCTTGCAAACTGCACTGGTAAGAGCGATGGGACGGTAGTGAGAGGAATCACGTCCCGTAGTACCTGGTTTTCGAAAAGGGAGAACAATAGCAGACTTCCACACCTGGGGAAGAACTGCTTGCGACCATATGAGATTAAAGAGTCGTAAGAGGACAGTAAGAGCAGACTGATGTAAATGCTGTAGCATACGAATATGTATGCCGTCTGGCCCAGCTGCCGATGATCGGCAAGCAGAGAGCGTTGCCTCCAGTTCTTGAAGGGTAAAAGGCACATTATAGGATTCTTCTCTAAGAGAAGAAAAATCTAAGGGCTTTAACTCGCTGGCAGACTTAGAAGAAAGGAACGAGGGGCATAGATGGAGCCCCTGAGAAATGCGGACGAGATGATTACCAATTTCAGTGGCAATGGCAAGAGGGTGTGCTATATCGACACCAGCAACCTGAAGAACAGGAGCCGGGTCGGGAGAGAATTTACCACTTAATTTCCGCACTTTCTTACAGACTGCACTCATCGAGGAAGCCGAAGTAACAGTAGAAACGTAATCTCGCCAGCAAGTGCGTTTAGCATCATGTATGACACGGCGAGCAATAGCTCTCTTCTGCTTAAAATCAAGGAGTCTCTCTGGTTCTGTTATACCGATACCTGCCCCATGCAGCGCGTTTCAAACGCACTGCCCGAGCACAAACAGGAGACCACCAAGGCACGCACTTCTGAGGATGCTTGCCCGAGGTTTGGGGAATTAAATGTGAAGACGCTGTGAAGATGGAGGACGAAAAGAGATGTAAAACCTCATCAATGGAGGACGAGGTAGGAACCTCATGAAAGGCAGTAAGATGTGCGTAAAGGTCCCATTTCGCCCAGTCAAATTGCCAGCGTTTGCAATGAGGAGGTGGAGAAAACAAAGAGGACTTAAGGATGATTGGGAAATGATCACTGTCATGTAAGTCTGGGAGGACAGACCAGGTGAAGTCAAGGACTCTTGAGGAAGAGCAGATGGAGAGATCAATACAGGAGAAAGAATGAGTTCGAGGATCAAAATGGGTAGGAGTACCCGTATTTAAAACATGGAGGGGAAGAGAAGCAAGAAATGCCTCCAACTGAATGCCACGGGAGTCACAGTGCGACCCTCCCCAGAGAAAATGGTGTACGTTAAAATCACCAAGTAATAGAAGGGGTGGCGGTAAGGAAGAAACCAGAAAATCAACATCTGGGATAGACAATGCCTGCGAAGAGGAGATATATAAAGAACAGAGTGTATACCACTTATTCAAGTGGATACGGGCTGCGGTGTAATGTAAGGAAGAAGGAACATAGAGCTGACGGTATGGAACACCAGTGCGTATAAGAAGAGCACTTTCGTTAAAGGTTCCATCAGAAAAAGGATCCGATGAATATAACAAATCATAGCCTGAAAAGTGCCTGATAACAGTGGATTGTAGTTTGGGTTCTTGCAAACAGACCCCAACAGGGAAAACTGGGAGAGCAACACCTGAAGTTCACCCCAGTTACCCCTGAGGCCTCGGATATTCCACTGCAAATAAGTCATGATTTATGGAGAGAATGATATAAGTGGAAGTGAGAGAAATCTATGGACTAGGGTTAGAAAAGTCCACGTGTGGAGGCAGAGGAAGACCTGTAATCAGAGAAGGAGGAGGACGTTGTGAGGGAAGGGGGGGTTGAGACGAAGAAGAGAAATGAGGAACCTCAGGTGGAGTAGTGTCCATCATCGGTCCAGTCTCTAATATATTCTGCAATAGCTTCCAGTGTTTCGGAAGTCAAAAGATGCAGAATGTGGGACTACATTAGAAATGGAAGAAGAGTGAGCAACTATCGGGGAGTCTATAGTCTGTACTAAAGTAGAGAACGAGGAGATAGAAGAGGAAACTGTAGTAAGGGTTTGGACAGGGGATGAAGGTAGTGTATGAGGAGGAGGAGGATGAACCTCCACACACGTTATAGAACTAGTCAGAGGCGAAGAACCTGGCAATAGGGATTTTTTGCCGGGCTTATGAGAAGGGGGGCACTGAGGTTTAGATGAAGGACGAGGACGTGTAGACTCAGAATTGTGGGAATGAGGAGAGGAAGAAGTGTGGACAGTATGGGAAGCCGAGGTAGGGACCTCGGAGCCAAGAATATTAAAAGGATTCGAGACAGGGGTGATTGAGGATGAGGCGACCACAGAGGAAGCTGTGGAAGTTGGGACCCCAGAAGCGGGGCGACGTTTAGCAATTCGAGAATAGGAAATGCGGGGAAGTCTCCCTTGAAGGCGTAGATGAGAGACAGCCATAGCATATGAGAAGCCTTCCACCTCTTTGAGACAACGGATTTCCCGCTCATTCAGGTAAACCAGACAACGGCGAGAATACGACGGATGTGCCTCATGACAGTTAAGGCAAGAGGGAGGTAGAGTACAAGAAGAACTGGCATGGTCGTCAGCACCACAGACTGGGCATTCGGCCATGGACCTGCAATATTTCGCTGGATGACCAAAACGCCAGCAGTTTCTACACTGTTGCGGTGTAGGGGTCACCTTTCGAACTTGTAAACGTTGAACTACAATGTAAACCGAAGGTGGTAGTTCACAGCAGTCAAATGTTAAACGAGCTATATTGCAAGGATATCATCTTCGCTTGTTGGCAGGGAGGACAAAAGTGTCAACTTTAAGGATAGGGAGTTCTTGGAGCTCAAGCTGCTCGAAAATGTCATCACCACATGTCTGGAAATTCCGTTGGACAATGGTGTGGGGCAAAATGACAGAACCACAACAAGAATTGAGGGAATGGTGCTTGTCAATAGTAACAGGAGCAGTATCTATGGTTGTAAGAAGAGAAAGATCGCGAGCTTGGCCAGCATTTTGGACTGTGATGATGCGAGTGCCGCTCTTGAGAGCGTGAAATGAGATGTCTTTACCAACATGGCGTAGCAGAGCCTTACCAATACTATGGTCTGAAAGATAGGTATTAGGAGAAGTCGGTCGCAGAGTAGTTTGAAACAGAGAGTTTAAGGGGAGTGCGTGACGAGCTGGTCGTTTCTGAGATGAACGAGAAGGAAGTGTTGAATCGTCATGTGTGGGTCTTGGTCGTTTGGGTGTGGGACCGGGGGTGGTCCGATGGGAGACGGGCGAGCGATTCGAAAATTGCCGCACCGTCGAGGGAGAAGCCGGAATCAAGGTCAGAGAAGAGCGAAGGTCAGAGATATGTCAAAAGGGGTCAGAACTTCGGTACCTGAAGCAGGTGACGAAGCGGCACCAGCAAGAGGTATAGGGGAATGAGTGGTGTCCAAAGAGTTGTCCGTTAACGAGGCAGGGTCAGTACTGGGTGCGGTATCAGGAAGTGGCCCGGGGGTAGTGGGTTCATGGATTGGGTCAGCCATGATTAGGTTACTTCTTTCTTTTTATTTTTATGAAAAAAAATAAAATAAAAATAAAAAAAAGAATAAAAAAAGGGGGTAACGTGGAGGAATAGCTCCTAGGAGGAATGAAAGGGAGCGTAAATCCCCCTCCGCGCCCAAGAGGACCTCAACACTGCAAGTAGTGCAGATACTGCATGGAACCCGTGCCATACCCTACCCTTCATGCCAGTAAACCAGCAATCTGGGATAGCAACCTCACATCCACTGAGCCATCTCGGCGGACAAAAGAGAGGGCGGCCGGATATTCTTCATTTAGAGTGTCAACTACTTAATGAAGAATGGGGCGTAAAGTACTTCTTTGTACAAGTAGGTGATAAAGGCTTGTGTCGTATGCCACAAAACTGTTGCAGTTTTGAAGGGGTACTATGTACGCCACCACTACGAGACCAAACATAAACCAAGTTATTCCCAGCTCAGTGTTCGGAAAAAATTGAATCAATGCAACGCAGGTTGCTTTCCCGACAAGGTTTTATATGCAGAAAGCTGGAAATGAAGCTTTAACCAGGACTAGTTACAAAGTAGCTTAGGCGTTAGCTAAAAGAGGAAAGCCATTCATCGATGGAGATCTGATGAAAGAGTGTATGATGGAAGCAGTGGAAGAATTATGCCCAGAAAAAGCAAATCTGTTCAAAATCATCAGTCTTGCGTCAAATACTGTTGCTCGTAGAATTGAGGATACAGGAAGCAATATGTTTCATCAAACTGCAAACAAAGCACAAATTTTTCAGTTTCATTCTATCGTACTTAATGATAATTAATTTAATGTCACACAAGAATTAGCATTAATGCATAGCATGCGCAACACAGGAACCGAAGAAATCTTCAACAAATTGCAAAAATATGTATTAGAATATAACCTGGAGTGGAATGAACTGCAATATGTGATAATTGATGGCCGAAAGAACATGTCTGGAGTGAAGAAAGGTTTGGCTGGACAAATTACAAAAGTTTGTGATTTATTATAATCAAAAGAAGCGCTAAACCACAAGGGTCATACAGCACAGTAGGGCAGGGCAGGATGCAGAGGTACTGGGTAGTAAGAGGGATGATTATTAGGGTATGGAGTGCAGCGAGGCAGTGGATAGTGCAGGGGTAGATGGTAGCAATAGATGGAGGTAGAAAGGACGGAGGGGAGTGCTAGAGGCATCATCTTCAGAGTTTGTGTAGTAAATCAGTTGCTGTCAAAAATTCAATGAGAGAGTCTGAATTAAAGGAGGGTCCATCAGAGAGGGACAGGGCACCTCTCCATGAGATACCCGTGAGTAAGACGAGTGGCCCATGAGAAGACAGGAGAGAGCAGTCTCCCAACCTCGACATTGATGACAAGAAGACGGCCAGAAACCTATACTTGGTTTAATAGAATGAAGTTTGTTATGGAGCAGATCAGACCAACGTTGTTGCCAATGGGTGCGAAGGTGGGTAGCAAGTACAGCAAAATAGTCCGTGAATGGAACACCTCTATATGAAACTGGGAGGTCATGTACTGTTGACTGCCAGCAGTGTCTGCCTGTTCATTTCCCTGTACTTCAACATGACCAGGGACCCAACAAAAAACTATCTTTAAGCTTGCTAGAGATACGGCGTAGCCAGAGTTGGATACGAAGAACTAGGGGGCGAGGTGTATCAAATTTTCGTATAGCCTGTAAAGCACAAAGGGAGTCTGAAACAACCACAAATGGTGACACTGGCATAGATGCTATACAGATAAGTGCTACAAGAATCTCATACAATTCAGCTGTAAAAATGATAGCAGAGGATAATAAATGCCCTTGCACGACTCTGTCCGGAAACACTGCCGTAAATCCGACACGTCAGAAGACTTAGAACCATCGGTGTACACTGTGATGGCATGAGAATGAGGGCGGAAGTGGTCAAGAAAAAGACCGAGAAGCTGCCGTAGGCAGTTGGGCTTTCACGCATGGAAATGGGAAAGAACAGACACAAACAGCTGGAACTTCCCAAGGGGGTAGGGAAAAGGTAGATGCTACATGAACATAGAAAGGTGGTAACTGAAGAGAAGACAAGAGCGAATGTAGGGAAAAAGAAAAGGGACGAAGTAAACAGGGGCGACGAACAAATAATGTTTACTAACATCAGTGACTATACTAGGTATGAAAGGATTGCTGAGGTCAAGAGAGCAAACATAATTGGGAAGGCAATGAGCATCACGGCGATCGGACAAGGATGAAATATTCGCTACTGCATAGAGGCTCTCAACCGGTGAAGAGCGAAAAGCACCGAGGCATAAACGTAATCCCTGGTGATGGATGGGATTAAGGCTAGAGAGAGTAGCAGGAGAGGTTGCCGAATAGATCTGGTCACCATAATCGAGTTTCGATAAAATTAAGGCTGAATGTAGGCGAAGGAAAGTTCTACGATCAGCCCCCCATGAAAGATGAGTGAGGGTTTTAAGAAGGTTCAGCCGGCTATGACAAGTTGCCTTTAGAGAGGTAATGTGAGGTTTCCAGGATAACCTACGGTCAAACAGAAGGCCGAGAAAACTGACCGTATCACGTTCTGGGATACGTGAGCCATATAGGTACAAGGGATGATCAGAAACGACTGAACGTCTAGTGAAAGTGATTTGGCGAGTTTTACTACTAGAAAATTTAAACCCATGAGTGGTGGTCCAATGGAAAACACGGTTGACCACATACTGGAGAGAAACTGCGAAGTCATCAACATAGAGCGATGAGCAAATATTGGATGGAAGAATAGTGTTGTGCTCAGAACACATCCCTGGGGGACCCCTTCAGCTTGGACAAAGTCCAGGGAAAGCATATTATTAACCCGAACACGGAAATGTCTGTCAGCTAAAAAGTTCTTAAGGAAGAATGATAGATTGCCTCCGAGGCCTAAGGAGTGGGCCTGGGCCAACATATTATACCTCCAAGTTGTGTCATATGCCTTCTCAAGGTCCAAAAATATGGCAATAACTGAGTGGTTATTCGCAAAGGCATTACGAACATACGTATCCAAGCGTAGTAAGGAGTCAATAGTAGAATGGCCCTTACGAAAGCCATATTGACTAGTGGAGAGACTATTGTGCATCTCTAAATACCACATCAAACATCTATTAACCAGAAGTTCTATCACCTTGCAAACTGCACTGGTAAGAGCAATGGGACAGTAGTGCGAGGCATCATGCCCCTTAGTACCCGTTTTGCGGAAAGGTAGAACAATGGCAGATTTCCACAGCTGGGGATGAACTCCCTGTGACCAATAAGATTAAATTGTCGTAAGAGGACTGCAAGGGCTGACTGATGTAAATGATGTAGCATACGAATATGTATGCAGTCAGGCCCAGCTGCCGATGATCAGCAATCGGAGTGTGTTGCCTCCAGTTCCAGAAGTGTAAAAGGCACATTATAAGTCTTTTTTGATAGAAGAAAAGTCTAAGGGCTCTAACTCGCTGGCAGACTGAGGAAAGGAATGAGGGGGATAGATGGAGCCCCTGAGAGATACGGACCAGATGATTACCAATTTCGGTGGCAACGTCAACACCGGCAACCCAAAGAACAGGAGCAGAGTCAGAAGAGTATTTACCACTCAGTTTCCATACTTTTTTCCAGACTGCACTCATAGAGGAAGCAGAGGTGTTGGTAGAAACAATCCCACCAGCAAGAGCGTTTAGCGTCATGGATGACATGGCGAGCGACACCGTTCACTTCTGCTTAAAATCAAGGAGTCTCTCTGTGGTTCTATTATACCAGTACCTGCCCCATTCAGTGCATTTCAAACGTACTGCCCAAGCACAAACAGGAGACCACCAAGGCACACACTTCTGAGAATGCGTGCCCGAGGTTTGGGGTATGGAATGTGACGCCACGGTTAAGACTGAGGTCGAGAAGATGTGTAAAGCTCATCAATGGAGGACGAAGAAGGAACCTCACGAAAAGCAGTTAGATGTGAGTAAATGTCCCAATTTGCTCGGTCAAATTGCCAGCGTGGGCTATGAGGAGGTGGTGAATACGAAGGAGAAGTAAGGATGATTGGAAAATGGTCGCTGTCATGCAAGTCCGGGAGGACAGACCAGGTGAAGTCTAGTACAGTTGAGGAAGAGCAAACCGAGAAAAAATCCTCCAACTGAAGGCCACGGGAGTCACAGTGGGACCTCCCTCAGAGGAAATGTTGGGCATTAAAATTGCCAAGTAACAGAAGTGGTGCCGGTAAGGAAGAAACCAGAAATGCAACATCTGGGATAGATAAGGCCCTAGAAGGAGAGATATAAAGAACAGACTGTACACCACTTATTCAAGTGGATACGGGCTGCAGTGTAATGCAGTGAAGAATGAACAAAGAGCCGACGATATAGAATACTGGCGTGTGTAAGTGCACTTTCATTAAAGGCTCCATCAGGAAAAGGATCCTATGAATATAATAAATCATAGCCCGAGATGGGATGGATAACAGCAGAGCATAATTTGGGTTCTTGTAAACAAACACACAAAGGGGAAAACTGGGAGAGCATCACCTGAAGCTCACCCCGGTTACCCCTGAGGCTGCGGATATTCCACTGTAAATAAGCCATGATTTGCAAAGAGAAAGATACAAGCAAGCGGAAGGTAGAGGAAGCTATGGACTAGTACCCCTCAAGGGAGGTTCCTTGATGCTGGTGAGGGGCTCTTGATCTAGGGAATTGGATCTGTGCTCCAGTTCCCTGAATTAAGCCTGAATACCTTCCACATCCCCCCCACAGGCGCTGCATAATCCTACAGGTTTAGCACTCCCCCTTGATTATTATTATAATAATATGGACTAGTAGGGTTAGAAAAGTCTACATGTGGAGGTAGCAGAAAACTTTTAAGCAGCGAAGGATTGGGACGTTGTGACGAAAGGAGTTGTGCAGATGAAGGAAGAGGAGGAACAGGAGGTGGATTGGTATCCATCAAAGGTCTAGTCTCCTCAATATATTCTGAGATAGCTTCAAGCATTTCAGAGGACAAGGACTTTGTATGTGGTACAATATTGGAGATGGAAGGAGGAGGGTGAGTAAAGATCGGGGAGACGATGAACTGTACCAAAGTAGGGGGGGACGAAAGGGTAGAGGAAACTAGAGAAGCTTGGGAGGGGATAGAAAGGAAGCGACCTGGGAGGGAAAAGAAGAGGAAGAAACTTGGGAGGGGACAGGGAAAGAAGGGACTGTACGAGGAGGAGGATGAACCTCCTCATTCAAAGCCAGTTAGAGGTGAAGAACTGGGTACAGAGACAGGGAAGGAAAAATGAGCAGGTTGGAGAAAGGAAGGAGGGGTGAAAGAAGATTTGAACAATGGGGATGTGTTCGACTTCAGAGAAGGAGAGGGGCGATGGGGAGTGGGTGTTGTACGAGGACGTGTAGACACAAACTTGTGAGCGAGAAGAGGAAGAGGTGAGAACAGAATGAGGTGCAGAGGTAGGGACCTCAGAGTCTAGGACAGCAAAAGAATTTGAGACAGGGGTGACTGCGGAATGGGTGACCACAGAGGAGGCTTCAGAAGTTGGGACCCCAGAGGGGAGGGGAGCGTTTAGTAACTCGAGAATAAGAAATACGGGGAAGTTTCCCTTGGAGGAGCAGATGAGAGACTGTCATAGTATATGGGAGGCCTTCTGCCTCTTTGAGACAACGGATTTCACGCTCTTTTAAGTAAACTTGGCAACAGCGAGAGTAAGATGGGTGAACCTCACGACAATTAAGGCAAGAGGGAGGTAGACTACAAGACGTATTGGAATGGTCGTCGGCACCACAGACTGGGCATTCAGCCATGGACCTGCAATATTTTGCTGATGACCAAAACGCCAGCACTTTCTACACTGTTGCGGTGTAGGGATCACCTTTCGAACTTGTAAATGGTGTCCTGCAATATATACAGACGACGAAAGGCAGTCAAAAGTTGAGCGAGCCACATTGCAGAGTATCGTCTCCGCCTGCAAGCAGGGAAGATATTTTTGTCTTCTTTGAGGACTGGGAGGTCTTGGAGTTCTAGCTGTTCCAGAATGTCATTGCCACATGTCTGGAAATTCTGTTGGACAATGGTATGAGGCAGAATGACAGTACCACTACAAGACTTGAGGGAATGATGTTTTTCAATAGTTACAGGAATAGTATCAAGAGTTGTAAGGAAAGATCGTGAGCTTGGGTAGCATTTTGGACAGTGATGATGCGTGTACCACTCTGGAGAGCATGAAAGAATATATTTCTACCAACATGGCGTAGGAGGGCCTTGCTAATACTATGGTCAGAAAGGTAGGCAGTAGAGGAAGTCGGTCATACAGTAAAAAACTTAGTCCATTGTGTATTTTGAAACATAGCGTGGAAAGGGAGTGCATGACGCGCTAGTCGTTTCTGAGTAGAATGAGACGGAAGCAAAGAAGTATCCTCAGGTAATGGTCTTGTGTGTTTAGGTGTGGGACCGTAGTTGGTCTGACGTGGGACGGGCAGGCGATTCGAAAATTGCCGCACCATAGAGGGAGAAGCCGGAAGAATAGTCAAAGAGCAGAGGTCAGACGTATCGAAGAAGTCAGTCGAAACCCCGGTACCTGAAGCAGGTGACGAAACGGCACCAGCAAGAGGTACAGAGGTATTAGAAATGTCCGAAGAGTGGTCTAAAAATAAGGCAGGGTCGGAACAGGGTGCAGTATCAGGAAGGGGACCAGGGGGAGCAGGTTCATGGATTTGGGATGCCATGGTTATGTCACTTCTTCCTGTTTGTCTTTTAGAAGAAAAAAAGAAAAAGAAAAAAAAGGGGGGGAACAGGGAGGAATAGCTCCTAGGAGGCAAGAAGGGCCGTAAATCCCCTTCCGCCACCAAGAGGACCTCAGCACCACAAGTAGTGCAGATGCAGCATGGAACCCTACCCTACCCTTCATGCCAGTAAACCAGCAATCCAGGATAGCAACCTCACATTCATAAGAACATAAGAAAAATGGAACACTGCAGCAGGCCTACTGACCCATGCGAGGCAGGTCCATCACCCCCAGGCTTAAACCCGACCACCTGGAGTTAACCCTCTAGAGGTAAACTCCAGGTAGTCAGGTCACTTCCACTTAGGGAATTAGTACGGCATCTGACCTAGTAGCACAAGCTAGTCAGGTCCAACTCACACCCACCCACACCCACTCATATATTTATCTAACCTATTTTTAAAACTACACAATGTCCGGTGGACAAAAGAGGACGGTCGGACACCCACCACAAACCATACCTCCTTCGGCCACCTCCCCTTGGAATCCGACAGGTAGCTTCCAGAGATACACCCGTCACCCGAAAGACACCCAAAGCCACCCTCCGGGAGACAGGAGAGGGATCGGGACATCCCCAGGCGATCCAGATTCCACGGCAAACTACACCACCGCCAAGGACCTCAACAGAATGGGATGGACCCCGGTACCCTTTCCCCTACCCTAGGAACTAGAGTGCCTGTGGGAAGAATCCCAAAGGCTAAAAAGAGGAAGGGAATGGGGGAGGGATGTGGAGGAGGAAAGGAAAACGGGAGGATGGGAAAGGGCAGGGGGGTAATTAGGTTCGGTCTGAGGAAGGAGACCAAAAGGTCTAATTCCTCAGACCAAGAGCCTCTTCACCGCACCAAGGAGCCCCCTTTCAAGAGGCGTTTCCTCAGTAACGATTCACAAATATTGCATAAGTGTCTCATTCTTCTACAGTGTGAGTTGAGGTTGAAAATACGGACTTGCATATTGCAGTTGAGCACCCACATGTTGAGGGTGCAACAGCAACTTCTGAAGGACCCACATGGGCTTTTTATTTTTATGTCATTTTCTTTGGCACAAACTATGAAAGACCTTGATATTTTGATCTCAAGACTTAACAAGATAACAATATAAGAATAGTAGAGCACTGCAGCAGACCTATTGTCCTATGCATAAGAATATAAGAAGGAACACTGCAGCAGGCCTACTGGCCCATGCGAGGCAGGTTCAGTTCATAAAGGCACATCCACTCATAAGACCGTCCAACCTATATTTCAAGCTACCCAGAATTATTTAGGAGTTTGCTCCATTTATCTACAACTATTGACAAACAAGCTTTAAATTTTTCCAAACTGAATCCAGAAGCCTTCTCTGTATACCTTTAGTATCATCTATCACTATTTTTTAATGTGGAGATCTGAGCTGAGCAGCATAATCTAAATGAGACCTTACCAAAGATATATATAATGCTAAAGTATAATCTAAGGACTTTATTATTTATAGTTCTTAACATGACGTACAGAATTTGATTAGTCTTACTCCGATCACTAATTCACTGTTGACTTGGCTTTAAATTTCTGTTAACCAGAACTCATATATTTTTTTTTTTCATTGTTTGATCTACATTATTTAGATTACAAGTATCAACTTATTTTAATTTCCTAGGATTAGAACCTTAAATTTGTCCGATTTGAATAGCATCTTGCACTTCTCCGACCACATCAACTTATCTAGTCATCCTGCAGCTTTCTAATATCATCAGAAAATATATGATAGTCTATTTCAGTGTCATCGGCAAACCTACATTTGTTCGCACTGAACTTGCTTATGGGGCAATTCACTTGTCTGTTGTATATGTACTGTAAATTGTGAACAATAGTCCTAATACTGACTCCATTCTGATTTCCCCTAATTTATGCAAACTCTTGTCTTTTGGGCATTCGTGCCTCGACCCAAGATAAAATTTCTCCTTACCATGTACCTCTACTTTCTTTATCACTTCTGTGTGGAATTTCTGTATGAAGTTCATATGCACATCATTGTATTCTTTATCATGGGCTACCACATGGAATGCCTTAGTGACAATGTTAGTGAAAAAAAATTTAAGACAAGAACGCCCATTTGTAAAACAGTGCTGAGATTCATTGTTCAAATAATACGTCAAGGTGGCTTCGAACTGCATCAACAACGACTTGATTCCATCAGTTTTCCGGCAACTGATGTTAGGATGATTGGTCTATAATCTAAAGCTGAGAACCTATTTCACCACTTTGTAAATAAATATCACATTCGTCATTTTCCACTATCGAGTACGATATCCATTTGTAGTTATCTGTTACAGAGTCTTTATATGGGTCGCCAAGTTCTCTGCACTCCTCTAAAATTCTTGAAAACAGCTCGCCAGGGCCCAGTAACATCTCTAGTTTCAGTGTATCTGTATACAGTGGTACTTGGAGGACCATGTCACTAGTGACTTTGATCTTGCATAATTTATTCTCGTCTTGACCAGTATAATTATTGACTAAGGATTTTGTATATATCCTCTTGTATAAAAACTGGAAATAAGCGTTAAAAATGATACACATTTCTTTGTCACTAACATTAAGCTGAACCGAATTACATTTAAGTGGGCTTATCTGTTTCCGAATCTTATTCATATACATGTACATGAGAAACCTTTACATTAGTCTGATTCAATCGCTACTTAAATTTAATATTTTGGCTTTCCTTATTCCCTTTTAACCTCTCTGAATATATAATTTTATTCGCCTGTAAATTCTTCTTTTTACACAAGAAATGTTTCAGTCTATTGTTTATCCATTTAGGGTCAAATAAGTTTGATCTAATTTGTGTATTAGGAATATCGCTTCTCGGGCATTCTTGTACAAAGTTTGGAAAATATCATATTGGGGACCATCACCACAGCCTATTCCGCCTCCCTCACGATAATTCCTGCTGACACCAATTTTACAGCATCAACAGCCTTAAATAAGTTAATAGTAGTCAGTGAATACTGCGCCTTAACTAATAAAGAAAAATATTAATACTCACACAAAAAAATGAAGCAAGAAGCTTGGTAAATTGATTATTCCCACTTGTCATGTCTGCCACTGGTATTGCGCATGACAATGCTGTCGTCTAGTTTTACACTGTCTAAATATTCACTTATTTAGAGGTACGTGAGTGTGTTTAGCCTCTCTACATGTTCTTGCTATTTCGAAAAATTTCCAGGGGAAGCCAAAATTGTTTCCAGGAAAGGCCAGGACCCCTAGTTAGTGGAAGGCCTCGGTCAGATGAACAAAAGCTCCAGCTGCGGGTCATTATATGACTAAGACCCGCGTCAGAAAACCCTCGTCCTGTTTCCTGA
This sequence comes from Cherax destructor, assembly GCA_009830355.1. NCBI lineage: Eukaryota > Metazoa > Arthropoda > Malacostraca > Decapoda > Parastacidae > Cherax > Cherax destructor. The sequence continues at coordinate 46,352 of WNWK01005995.1, forward strand.
CAAACTTACTTAACCTAACCCCTAGATGGCCTTGGTAGCGTGCCTGGATGATCAGCTCTTCACCAGAATCAAGACACCCTTAAAGTAACAAAAGTCGCTGTGTACCTTAATACTGTAATTATCGCCAGGTCAAAAATATAATTAATAACAGTTTCCTTGGGATGCGTCACTCTGAAGACCCTATATATATATACTCTATATTATTCTCCAATCTCAAGATGGCTAAAAAATATATGCACAAATTAAATTGTACATGAGAAAACTTATCACAAATTGTTGTGGGGAGAGAGATTTTGCAAACTCCAGGTCATTTTATTGGAAACGTTTCGGTCCTGGGATTTAGTAACTCTGAAGGGTTACATGTGTGCCTTATTGCAAAAACCTATGTGCAAGACATAACATTTTTAGCAGTAATACAAATTGCATAGGATAAAACCAAAAGCTGGTTTTTTTCGAGGGCTCTAGCGTCTGGAAAGCTGCAATTCAACAGTGCACTAAAAAAATCAGGAATACTTCAAATCCTAAAAAATAGGAATTCAAGATAAGGAAACAGGACAGGTGTCTCCTGACATGAGTCTCGCATTCCTTTATTTCATTGCTCCTGAAGATGCATTTGCAATTTGCAGTGCGAAAGACTTAGAGCAATCTCATCCTCCCCGTGTATTTTTTTTGGTGCGTGCTCGCGCGCGCTCACCTAATTGTGATTGCAGGGGTCGAGACTCGGCTCCTGGCCCCGCCTCTTCACTGACCGCTACTGGGTCTCCTCTCTCCCTGATCCATGAGCTTTATCATACCTCGTCTTAAAGCTATGTATGGTTCCTGCATCCACTACATCACTTGATAGACTATTCCACTTCCTGACTACTCTATGACTGAAGAAATACTTCCTAACATCCCTTTGACTCATAGGAGTCTTCAACTTCCAATTGTGACCCCTTGTTTCTGTGTCCCCTCTTTGGAACATCCTGTCTCTGTCCACCTTGTTTATTCCACGCAGTATTTTGTATGTCGTTATCATGTCTTCCCTAGCCCTCCTGTCCTCCAGTGTCGTCAGGCCGATTTCCCTTAGCCTTTCTTCGTAGGACATTCCCCTTAGCTCTGGAATTAACCTTGTTGCAAACCTTTGCACTTTCTCTAATTTCTTGACATCCTTGACCAGGTGTGGGTTCCAAACTGGTGCTGAATACTCTAGTATGGGCCTGACGTACACGTTGTACAATGTCTTGAACGATTCCTTACTAAGGTATCGGAACGCTATTCTCAGGTTTGACAGGCGCCCGTATGCTGCAGGAGTTATCTGGTTGATGTTGCTTCAGGAGATGTGCTCGGTGTTATACTCACCCCAAGATCTTTCTCCTTGAGTGAGGTTTGCAGTCTTTGGCCACCTAGCCTATACTCTGTCTGCGGTCTTCTTCGCCCTTCCCCGATCTTCATGACTTTGCATTTAGCGGGGTTAAATTCGAGAAGCCAGTTGCTGGACCAGGTGTCCAGCCTGTCCAAGTCTCTTTGTAGTCCTGCCTGATCCTCATCTGATTTAATTCTCCTCATTAACTTCACATCATCTGTGAACAGGGACACTTCTGAGTCTATCCCTTCCATCATGTCATTCACATGTACCAAAAAATAGCACTGGTCCTAGGACTGACCCCTGTGGGACCCCGCTCGTCACAGGCGCCCACTGTGATACCTCATCACTTTGTTGCCTCCCTGTCAAGTATTCTCTGATCCATTGCAGTGCCCTTCCTGTTATACCCGCCTGATCCTATTGTGAGGAACAGTGTCGAAGGCCTTCTTGCAGTCCAAGAAAATACAATCAACCCATCCCTCTCCCTCGTGTCTTACTTCTGTTACTTTGTCATAAAACTCCAGAAGGTTTGTGACACAGGATTTGCACTGTGATAGTAGCCATCTGTAGCACATCAGTGGTAATATTTTCAGAGCACTGTGATAGTAGCCATCTGTAGCACAGCAGTGGTAATATTTTCAGAGCACTGTGATAGTAGCCATCTGTAGCACAGCAGTGGTAATATTTTCAGAGCACTGTGATAGTAGCCATCTGTAGCACAGCAGTGGTAATATTTTCAGAGCACTGTGATAGTAGCCATCTGTAGCACAGCAGTGGTAATATTTTCAGAGCACTGTGATAGTAGCCATCTGTAGCGTGGTAATATTCAGGACCTGTGATATTAGCCTATCTGTGCACAGCAGTGGTAATATCAGAGCACTGTGTAGTAGCCATCTAGCCAAGTGTAATATTTTCAGAGCACTGTATAGTCATCACACTACAGTGTAATATTTTCAAACGTGTGCATGGAGGTACATCTTGCACACATGGTAATTCAGGCACGTGATAGTAGCCATCTGTAGACTTGCCTACGTCTGAACAACAGCATCAAGCTATAATTAGGCCAAAATTAGTGGCTTTCATCCACTACATCCGAATTCTGATCTCAGGAATCTTCCACCATGGAAAGGAGATCAAGATTCCTCTGTTGAGAAGTCTTTGATGGTTGACAACGCTTTTTTCCCCACCAGTCAGAAGAAAACAACTATACAAGTCAATATTACACGGAGTATCTTAGATCCTAGTCATCACAATCCACGATGTTCACGGCACGGAGGCACAAGTGCGTTCGTATAAGGACTCTCTGGGGAAGCCCTGAATGCCTGCCAACACATCCGGATACAGACAGCATCAATAATTTGAGAGAGAGAAGGGCGTGCAGGCACGCATGGTCACAATGTTTCGAACTACAGAGCGAGATGTAGCATTACAAAACTAAGCAAAGACAGCTCATTAAATTAGAAAAAGTTTCGGCTTTAATATGGCTTTATAAAGACCTGAAGTCCTATAAAGGGCGAAGCATATTTTAATAATAAGGCTGGTTGTTGCAACTTTCACACGCTAGTTGGTTCTTGACTCCGGAGTAACTACGCACCTACACACACACACACACACCTACACACTTACACACACATACACACGACCAGTGAAGTGGCGGGGCAAGGAGCTATGAATCGACCCCTGCAACCACAACTAGGCGAGTACAACTAGGTGAGTATCTATATCTCTCTCTGAGTATGATCGGGTGGTCACTGGAAAATTTTGAATTTTCCTATATTCAGCATGTTTAAATTTGAAAAATTTAATAATTACGTATTAAAATGTGATGCTATTTGGACCCTTCGAGAAATTTTGAGTGAGGGGGGGATGTAGAACAACCGGGGGAGAGAAGCCAGGGGGATGCCATTTTGTAATTTGTGAGCACTGGTTGTTGCGGGAAAATTCTGCTAATAATTCCACGTCTTCCGATCCAAATTGGGGGGTTTCGACCTAATTTGTAATTAGGAACCCGTGTTAATGTCCCCTGCTGAAGCACTGGGACAGGAAATTTGCGGGACCTCAAGAATTACGTGTGGATGGCAGAAGATAAGGGATATAACCATCACTCACAGGGAAGTGCACCATTAGTCCTTGCATTTAGATCTCTACCTGGCCAGTGTAGGGTCTAGGTGTCAGGCCGGTGTTGTGGTGTGATCCATCTACAATAATTAAATGGTAAGTGGTAATACGAATTTCTTGTGTATCCAAACCATAGAGAGTCCACAATTTTAATTTACCAGAGTAGCTGGTTTTAATATTGTAATTGTTAATTTAATGTCAGGTCTAGCTTTTTGTGAGAATGGTGAAGAAGTGGGCTTCGAAGGAGTTACAATTCGGCGACCTACTGTGACTTAAGTCCCACTTATCTCACCCAAATTACCTGCATGTAATAATTCAGGTAATACCCTGTAAACCTCATGCAGGTAATTTACTCACATAATAATAATTCATAGTCACCTTCCCAGTACTAATCTTGACAAAAGCAGTAACGGGTAACTATGGGAGTTCGTCGACAGCTGCGAGGCATCACCTGAGAGGTGTCATAACATCAAAGGTTGATAATACCACCAAGTTGAAGACCGATACATGTGCAACAACTGGGTATCTATTGTAGACGCTTCGCCAACCAGTGACTAACAATACAATACAGGGACAAAAACAGAAGACTGAAGAGGTATAATATGAGGTGATCAGTTCCCCAGCCTACAAGAGCAGTATTCAGTACTAGTCTTGCTCAGTGATAAACATGATAATTCTCCCTGTGAGTCTCTCCTAGAGATGGCTGTATGAGGGCCTCATGTTGCATGTGCAGTCGGGCGAGTACCACTTTTCACAATTCACAGCCACTGGACGAAGTGACCAGAAATGTAATTAAATTTTTAATGGGAACGAGGGTGACGGGAGGAAGATTTGGTGGGTTGGTGGGTGTCGGTGGGAAAACCACGCATACGAATGTTTTATCAGAGATTGGGAAAGGAGGAGGCGGAATGGCGATATGGGATGCAACGATATTTAGAAGGCATGCTACAGAGTTGTTATGTAAGAGGGGGATATGCAGTTACGGGGGAGATTAGGGAATTGAAGAATAGGTTGATAGAAATACAGAATGAGAGGTTTGGGGCGTGTAGGATGAAGGCGGGTATAGATGATGTTTTGTGGGGGGATAAACCCTCAAAATATGTGTTAGGTCAATGTAGAGTGCGTAGGGAGAGAAGGACAATGGAATATGTGGAAGTAGAGGAAAGTGCAGATGGTTATGAGCCGGGAATGAATATTAGAGGAACAGAGGCGATAGGGGTGTACGTGGACAAGTGGTTTCAGAGGTACCCGAGTAGTGTGGATGTGGAGTTGAAGGCTTGTAATATTCTTACAGAGGGTATTGTGGGGAGGTTAAAGGAGGGGGATAGGGAGGGTATGGGGGGGTAATCAGCGAAGAGGAGGTATGGGAGGCAGTGAGTGGGCTTAGTAAAGGCAAAGCTCCTGGAATAGATGGGTTGGCAAATGAGTTTTATAGGGAACACTGGGATAGTATGAGAGGTTGTGTGGTGGAAGTGATGAATCGGATGAAGAGGGATAGGAGGATGGGGAAAGGGATGGGGATGGGTGTAATGGTCTTGGTGAAAAAGGGAAAGGTAGGTAATATGTCGAGTAATTACAGGCCACTGATGCTCATGAATGCAGACTATAAGATCTTTGCAAAAATATTGGGAAATAGATTGAAAAGGGTGCTTGAGAAGGTGATTGAAGGGGGGCAGGGGGAGATCCCGGGTAGAGGGGTGCTTAAGGGACATGAGAGGATTAAGGGGTTTTTAGATAGTGGTGGGGGAGGCATCTTAGCTTTGGACTGGAAAGGGCGTATGACAGTGTGGAACGTGAGGTGTTGTTTGAGGTGATGAGGAGGCAGGGTTTCGGGAGGAGGTAGTGGATTGGGTTCGGGCATTATATGTAGGTGCTTGCGTTAGAATACAGGTGAATGGCAGGCTTGGGGGTGTGGTGGAGATGGATAGGGGTCTGCGACAGGGTTGTCCCCTGTCGCAGATTCTCTTTGCATGCGTGCAAGATCCATTCTATAGATTAGTGGATGGTGGGGTACAGGGAGGGGGGGCGGCGGGATAGAGGGTGTTGTGGGTTATGTAGATGACACCACAGTGCTCTTAGGGAATGTGGTTGGTTTTGAGACGGTTCGGAGGTGTTTAAGGACTTTTGTGAGGCCACTGGGATGAGCGTGAATGGTGCAAAGTCGAAAATGTTGGAGGTAGGATCCTGGGTGGGGGGGAGCTTGGGTCAGGGGTATGGGTGGTTCGTGGTGGATAGCATCACTATCTGTGGAATTGTATACATGAGGGATAGGCATCAGACGAGAGAGGTGAATTCAGGTCGAGTGGTGCAAAGGGCGAAGTTGTGTATGTCTGCATGGAGGCCGAGTGATCTCACTTTGCGACAGAGGGTACTTGCTGTCAATACATTGGTCTACAGTAGGATTTGGTATGTTGCTGGTGTGTACCCACTGTTGCAGGTGGATGTGAAAGAGTTGGAGCGTAGAGTATTCAAGTATATCTGGGCGAATGGGAGGAATTGGTTGCGGAAGGAAATTGTTAGGAAAGGGGTAGGGATGGGTGGTTTGGGTTTAATTTGGTTGGAGCGGAGACTGGTGTGTATGTATGTGAGACGGTGCTTGGTGAGGAGAGGGGGCTTGGGGGGAAAGGAGGAGGGTGGGGTGGGGGGTGTATTGAGGGAGATGAGTGAATGGTGGGGGAAAGGAGTTAGATTACTGTAGAGATTTGTTGAGGAATTTATTGGTAATTAAGGAACCGCATAAAATGAAGGTGAATAGGATGATGGGTCTTGGTGCGGAGGCTAAGGTTGTAGAGGGTGCAGCGATGTTTCCAGTATATGATTGGGTTCGGATATGGAGGGGTTTTCGAGGACTTAGGTTACGCGCAAGAGATCGTGAACAGATGTACAGATTTTTACATGGGGCAGTAGCGTCAAGGGCGGTATTATTCAGTATGGGGTTGGTACAGGAGGGCAGGTGTGAGAGGTGTGGTATGTTGGAAACTGTCTTGCATGTGATATATTTCTGTGAAGCTTTGGGGTCGGTGCGGGAGTGGATGGGGGGGTGGTATGCAAACTTGGGGGAGGGGGGATACAGTTGTTGAGGGCACTGTTCCTGGACTTGGGAGGATTGGATGACAGGGTTAGGAGAGGCCTAATGCATTGTTTGGTTGATTTCGTGTGTGGGTCATGGAGATTGAGGGAGGTGGGAATAAGGGAAAGAATTAGGGCTTTGACTGCGGTAATGTACCGTACGAAATGTAGAAACAGGCAGGTGTATGGGAGGGATTGAGATAAGGATTTTAGTTCGGCTTATAGGAATTTCCGGGTGGGAGAGTTATTAAGTGGGTTTGTAGGAGTTTAAGGGGGCTTGGCTCTGCGACTTGCTTGGGAATGTACGGTTGTGGCTTTGGTATGGCCTGGATGTTGCTTGTGATTGACTGAAGTTGGTACGGTTGGGGGCGGTTTGGTGGGTGGGGACGGATGACCTTTATACTGGGTGACGGGAGACAGATGGGTTTGGGTGTGTATGGTGTGTGATAGAGTGGGGATGTGGATTTGGGTGTGTGGGTTATTTAAGGGGGTTGTAATTGGGGAAGAGTAAGGGTTTGTCCTGTTCAGTGCTGGGTGTTCAGTTATGGTGTAAGTGTGTTGATGTGGAGTGTTATTATTGAAGTTTGTGTATGGTCTGAGGTACTGAAACCTGGTTGATGGGTCTGTGGCCTTCAGGCAGATTCAAGACTTGGTGATGTTAGAGGACGGTAAAATGTTTGGTTACTGTCACATGAATTTGGTGTATTTTTTATATATTTTTAGTAGTTGTACTCAGAGATGACAAGGTTGACTTGTCATGAGCAGTGGAACTGTGTTAATAATGAATAGGACAGGTGGTACTTGTGGTATCAAGTTTAGGGTGTGAGTGGGTATACGTGGAGTGCATGTCATCTGTATGATTGAGTATAATATATATTGTGCCTGTGTGTGGAATACTATAGTAATTTGTGAGAAATGTACATTGGTTGGTGTACGACATTACTGTACCAGTGGATGTGGAGTGGTAATGGCTTGGAGCTCTTATCATATTGGAGTGGACAGATATGTGGTACACGGGACAGGATACAGTGGTGATTTACGCTATCTGTTTTATATATTGTACATCCATCATGATGTAATAGGGTCATACGTAGGTTGTTGGAAAATGATTCTGGTTAAATGTAATAGGTGCATATAATTGTATGCACATAGTGATTGGCGGGGATATGGACTTTATTGTTCTATAATTGTTTTACTGGAGATTGATTATCTGTATGTTTTGTATTGATTTTGTAATTATTTGCATTAGTGATTGCGGTCACAGTTATTTATGGATATGTTTTGTAATTCTGTTTTAAAACCAATAAAATGTAAAAAAAAAAAAAAAATTTGATCAAAAACCGATTGTTGATCAGTAACAATACTGGCTAAATATCGGTAATAAAATGGAAGATTAGAAGATTTTTAACAACAGGGGCGAATACTAGCAGGTCTAGAATCCAACAAAAGACACTGTCCTTGTGTTTAAGTAACATGACACAGCCAGCACTTAATACGAAGAGCAATATGCTGTGACATTAAAAGTTCTGAATTTCTTATAACTCACCTTAGCAGTCTGAAACTAAAACAAGTGAAGCAGAAATGAAAGTGCTGTGGGTGATTGTGAAAAAGACATTCTAGTAAGCGTCCCTGGATAGTGTTATTGGGAATAATACCAGAGAATCCTACACTAACGAAAACTTCAAGCCATCCTTGTGAGTACGATTGAAAATACTCCAGGATGAGGTAACACGTGTCCAAGGCAGTCTGCTTAATTAACACTTATGTCATACCCGGACAGCTGGGACTTTCCAGAGTGGGAGGAGAACGTAAGAGACAGAGTAAACATGAAGTGACAGTGAGGGAAGCAACAAATATGAGACTGAAGGAACATGATAAAGAGCGACGACTGAAGATGTCAGGTTTATTTACGTCAGTGATAATTCTATAGATTACAGGATCCTGAAGAACTTGGAAAGCATCAGATAAACAATGAATATCTCATCAGTCTGTCAGTGAAGGAATTAGCTAGTTGAATTAATTTAGGAGGAGAATCAAAGTCACATTAATTCTAGGGTTAGGCGAGTATAATGAGGAAGTGCATCTGTCCAGCGTTTAGCAGACAGAGGATCAAACCACCACGTGTTGCACTGAATGACCCACGTGAGTTTAGCGCTTAATACGATTGTAATAATAATGACAATGAAGGAATATTATAATCTCCAGATGGACTTTCTGAATAGTAAGACACATGTGCAACAGTTAGGTATCTGCACATGTGTCTTACTTATTAACCTGTCGATATTGCATACCATTTTCATATTCACATAGAATTTCTATTGGAAGCTAACGAAAAGCTCCCAGAAACAAGCACAGTCCCTGATGATGGATGATTTCAAGTCCCGAAAGAGTAGTAACTGAGGCGGATGCCTTGTTGCCATAGTCGAGTTTAGATAAGAAAACTTATTAATAAAGAATACTTCGCTTATCGCGCCATACACAAAGTGAGAAAATATTTAATTCAGCTTGCCTTGGTACGCAACTTTCAGGGATGATACATAAATAACTCCCACATAGGAGCAGCTTATGACGACATTTCGGTCCGACTTGGACCATTTACAAAGTCCTACCCTTTGTGGGCCCCTTGCTCTCCTGCAGTGCTCCTTTTGCTTGGTCTTTGACTCCACTATTACTACCTCTACTATTACCTCTCTACTTCCTTTCCTACTACCTCTCTTGTCTCGTACATGTCTGCTGGCCTATATATACTGCCTCCTACGGTGCTGAACACACCAACTCCAAGGCCGAGGGACTGATTACCTCGTCTTTTGTATACTGGCAAGCCACAGTCGCTCCACATCAAGAAGTGTCCCTATGATCCCCATTGGGGAGGGAACCTCTACCTCATCTACAACCTTGTACTAAGATGAATTATTCCAACAGAATCAAGATTAAACCTTCCAGTGGGACGGTTAATGACGACTCCAAGCTTGCTCTTGCTGTGACCGTCAGGGGCGGCTTACATGTCAACATCAATACCATCCTAACACTCCAAGAAGCCTTCATTGTTGTGTGTGAAGACGATGTTGAGGCTGAAAAGTTACTAACCTCTGCTTTGTCCACTATCAGACCGTGGCTTCAGTCATGTCCTCTCCTGAAGAACAAAATCCCTGGGCTTCAGTGGAAAGCATCACCAAGATTCCTACTGCCTCCTCCATGCTAAAAATCACTTTTACTGATGTGTCAATGGCTGCCCAAGCTATGGCTGAAGGCCTGGCCATATACTACTACTTTATTAACTCCTCTCATATTGAAGCTGAGAGGTACCATCATATTACTCAATGCTGGAGTTGCTACTCTTACCTACACTACAAAAGACTGCCCCACATAAAACAAAACGTTCTGCTCTACCTGCGGGTCTGAAGGCCACGATTCCAAGACTTGCACTTCTACTGCCCCACTTAAGTGGGGCAAAAACAATCACCATACTCTCGCGGCAAAGTGCCCCACTTGTCGAGAAATTCTGAAAATAAAAAACCCAGGAAGCAGAACAGAAGAAGACACCTTCCAAGTCACCTACTTATGCTGCCATCACCAAACTCCAGGCCGACACTACAAAACTTTTAAAAGCTACCCAACCCTCCACCACCGCTTCACCAGCTTGTGAACCTACGACAATTCATTACTGTATGCTATATGCACACATGCATAATATGGTGATACCAGGCTCCTTCAACACTGTTATTAACGAGCTCTTCCGATTGAATAATATGCCAAACTTTACTTTCCCAGACTCTCCACCATCTGCCGACATCATCAAGCTCACCAAAGATGTTGGCAATGTCACAACACCTGAAATTCCATCTCCAAGAAACAGCCAATCAGCGACTTCCAACATCACCACCGCTGTGGACCAATCAGCAACCTTACCTGACCCACCTGCGTCTTCCACCTCCTGTGCTACTACTAATGAACCACCTGCTCCTTCTCCAACTCAACCACCAAAAGCCAAGAAAGCCAAGACACTCCCTCCTGAAAATCCACCTCAAGATACTCCAAGACCTGAAGAAATGGAAGAGGAAACAATATTTAGACCAACTGAACCCCTCACTTTCTACACATATAATGCTCACACCCCGACGCTATATGCACCTCAAGCCATCTACTACATGCACCATGGTAGTATCAAGTACACTGTTGCTCCTGGCTGCCCTCACCACACCGAAACCGCCCTAATTGCAGACTTAGAAAAAGACAAAACCTTGATCAAACTTACTTTGTCAAAACCTGCTTTCAAAAGACTTCAAAATGTTTCTACGACAGGAACGAAAAACTAACAAGAACACAGATATGAAGAGTTTCTATCCACCAATCACCGATGATCCTGTCTCCTCTCTGCATACTTAACGACCAATCATATTGAAGCATGCCTCCCTCTCCACCCCGCCTCCCGCCGATCTCCAGCAACCTTCACCGACCAGTTCTACACATCCACCACCATGATGCAGCCTGCACAGCTTGCCCACATCGTCCACATCGCCAGCCAAGTCCTGATCTCTCCAGCTCTATCCCACGGTCGCCTCAGCTGTTGGGTTAAGCCCTGGCTCTATCTCTACGACTAAGAACACTCCTCTCCAGTACTAATATAGGTGGCCCGGTGGTCTGGTGGCTTGAGCTCTCGCTTCACACACGGAGGTCCCGGGTTCGATTCCCGGCGGGTGGAAACATTTCGACGTGTTTCCTTACACCTGTTGTCATGTTCACCTAGCAGCAAATAGGTACCTGGGTTGTTAGTCGACTGGTGTGGGTCGCATCCTCGGGGACAAGATTAAGGACCCCAATGGAAATAAGACAGACTGTCCTCGATGACGTATCGACTTTCTTGGGTTATCCTGGGTGGCTAACCCTCCGGGGTTAAAAATCCGAAGAAATCTTATCTTATCTTACTCTTCGTCTGTCCCGTCTTCCCGCTCATCCCATTGGGATCTTACCTGAACTCGTTCGTTCGTTAATTTCTGTTAGTGTGACTTTGTAAATGGTCCAAGTCGGACCGAAACGTCGCCATAAGCTCCTCTCTCCTATGTGAGGGTTATTTGTGTATTGTTCCAGTCTCGGTATTGTACCTTTCGTTATTTATGTTCAGGGATGTCATGTATCATTTCCAAATCATTCGACATATCTGAACCGAAGTCACGAAATAAACGTGGGGAAAATTTCTGAGACTTAAAGAGCATTTTGACCTGACAGATCACTCAGCACTCTTAATAAAAAATAAATTAAATTGCACCACAAGAGCATTCAAAACAATAAAAAATAAAAACAACTAACCTGAACACAAACACATACTGTCACACGAAGTTAAAATAATCAACACAAGCTGAAATTTTTTTTTTATAGTGTTAAAAGACTTATCTAAAGGTTCCCCGGGGTCCCTACAGGCAACCCAGTAACTACAAAACCCGTGACGTAATCAAAAAAGGCCAAAGCTGTGGGAAGTTAAAATTTGTTCCACAGTGAGTTGCACATCACTGTCAGACAAAGGGGCAGGTACATCTGCAAGCATGTGGTAATGGGTGATAGATGTGCAACCAATCCTCAGTTAAGAGAGCCGTTTGAAATTGAGGATTCCTTCTGAAGGAGGACCAGACACGTACATTCTTCCGTACTTTGTATAACCTACATCTAGTCTGTAGGGCCCACCAGACCCGCTACCTCTGAAGGACATAATGAAGTGGAAACCTTCAACTCAGCATACGTCCGTTCATTTCCAGGAACCGTGACATGGCCCGGGCACCAACCCAATTGTGGCCATTGGGAGACCAAGGCAATGATACCCTACTTCGTTTGTAATGTTAACGAGGTAGGCTAATTCAATTCAAGCAATGCTAAGGACTGCAGTTGATTTAGAAGGGCCTGTCTAAGAGACACAAACCTGGAAGCCCCTTTCGACCCATAACGACTGGAATTACCACTGCTCCTCACTGCTTGATGTGTTGTACTCTCAGCAACTCTCATCTCCGCCACTCCGGAGACCTCTCCGGATTCCACCAGATGGGCATGCAAAATAAAAAGATGTCCAATTTGTTTCATGTAGAAAAGCTTAATTCAGTCACGAAGAATGACCTTAAACAGGAAAGACGTGTCTGGACTTGCCCCAGAGAGATGGAAAGTTGAACAGACACAAGAGAAGTATTGAAAAACGATAACCTAGAAAATGTAATTTTCCTGAGGAACTTGCAGAAATATAGTGGGAAATTAAAAGGTAGGAAACAAGGAGAATGGGAAAATAAAGGTAGAGACCAAGGAGCCGAAATAAGAGTAGAAACAGACACTGAGGACAGGAAAAAAAAGGCGGAAGTAAAGGTACAAGACAGTGAGAAAATAATAGGAAAAGAGGTCTGTAGCAGGAAAATAAGAAACAAAACACGGAAAAATGTGCTCAGAGGAAGGAAAACGAGAATCCAGATCACTTGGCAGAAAACGAGGAGTAGTAACTCAGTAAATGTAGGCACCCAGGACATCTGTAAATACTATGCTAAAGGGATGTCCCTATATGGGAGAAAATGCTGATATTAACACATCAGAAAATGTACAAACATAAGGAAGGGGAAGTGTCATTATGAGAAGGAATGCAGGTATACTTCCATCCAGTGATGTGCAAAGCCTCAATACAGCTCAGAGAATGTTATGACCTTAGCTGAAAGGGACGCGGCGCTACAGAGAAAGGAATGAAAAAAATTAACAGCATTCTTTTTTTAGACAAAAAGAGAAACGACCAACCCCCCAAAAGAAGGACAAACGGGGAAATACTACAGATGGAACAGAGGTGCACAACACATTTAAGGTAGAATGTACAACAGACAAATGCACACTCAATACTGGAGAAACCAGGGGTATGTACACCAGGTGCCATACCAGGTAGTACATCACCAATAGTACTAACAAAACACACACTAAACCAAAACACCCCAAATGGTAAATCCTGGTTCTTTTTATGCTAACATTCGGGGTTGAAATCAATTAAAAATGCCATAGTTATATCAGTGGGCTCCTATCAAAAGCGAATGTTACATTTGGAGCATTTACAGAAACACCTATATGGGAAATTTTTGAGCTGGAAGAGATATAGAGATCGCTTAGGGCCTGCACAGAACCAAGAAAGCGCTCACTGGAGCGGAGGCGAGATACATGATAACATATACCTGGAAAGTATTTGAGGCCTTGTCCCAAATCTGCACAGTGCCATAACATACTGAAGTGAGTTATGGGAGGGAGTGTGAAATAAATTATGTGAAATGCAGGGCACAATAAGGGATACTGTATCAACGTCCGTGGCCCAAGACTATTCCACATTTTACCAGAAAACAGAAACACTGCTGAGACAAGTGTAGAAATCTTCATAAGGAAACTGGACAAGTATCTTCAAGTGCCAGATCAATAGTAATAGTAAAAGTAGTTTATTTGGACATGATACAAAGAGTTACAATTTGTTATGAGATGTTATGAGGTGTACATGCCAAAAGCCCCTAATATGCAGGGCATTTTGGGCAGACTTAAAATTAACTTAAAACTAAATGGTAAGAATTTTAGTAGATAGTTTACAGTAAGTAAGTAAGTTTATTCAGGTATACACAAATACATTTACATACATTATCATACATAGCAGCATATGTGTAGAGAACCTAGGATAACCCAAAAAAGTCAGAGTGACTTATTTCCATTGGGGTCCTTTTTACACCTTAATTTTTACAGTGTAGGATATATATGTTATTATATTATAAAGGATATATGTATACTAGGAATAAGGTAAAAAGAGTTATTTACATATACATGTGTGTTAGCTAAAAAAATAAAAAAATCATTCTCCTCCCTTTCTGTCGCTACATTCATTAAGTACCTTTTGGTTCTCTTCTTGAACTGGCTCATGCTGTGACTGGCTTTGACATGTGCAGGCAGTCTGTTCCATTCCTTTATTGCTGTACAATAAAAGGTGTTTGAAGCCTGGCCACTGACTGTGGGTACTACAAAGTTGTGCTCTCTCCCCCTAGTACTATGACTGCTTTGGTTCCCAGCCTTGACAAAATTGACAGCAAGATATTCTGGACACTGTTTGTGAGCAATTTTATAAACTTGATTTAATTTAAGTTGTTTTACTCTGTCTTCAATATTCAGCATATCCAATTGTTGTAATTCATCCAGACCTACATGTTCTCTTGGACCCAGGTCCAGGATGAATCTTACCATTTTGTTCTGGTGATTTGCAGTTTATCTTTCAGTTTTTTTTGTCAAGGCAGAATACCATGAAGAGCAAGCGTAGTCAATATATGACATTGTATAAGGGCTAGACACAGGGACCTGCGAGCCTCAGTAGGTAGACACTGTGCTTGTCTGTAGAGGAACTTCAGTCTGGCATTCGCTTTCTTTACTACACTGTTCCCTATCAATTCTCCTGACATGCATGGGTCAAAGGGGATTCCCAGATATTTTACTGAGGAAACTGAAGTGATGAATTCCCCATTACACCGGATATTAAAATTATTTACCCTGCTCAGTTTATATTTCGTGCCAAAGATTATGGCTTCTGTTTTCCCAAGATGTAACGATAGTTTGTTGTCTACTAACCATTTGCTGCAGGACTCCAGTTCCAATATGAGTATAGTTGAGTATTTAAGCTATGAAATTTGAATAGTTTAGACTGAGACATTTTTGAAACAGTTTTATGCTTTTGTCTTATTTATAAAATTAATTAAATCAGATTAAACAATATGTGTTGCAATAACAAATTATATGGTCATTAGATGAGTTACAAGGAGCACAAGGGTAAATAAGGATACATGAGGTATAAGTTTCAACATTTGTACTATATTATATTTGGTAAACTATTTCTCATTGAGCAATTAAGTAAGGGATTTTGAGGCTAAAAGGTAAGAATTATAGTAGACAGTTTACAATATAAGTATAGTTGAGCATTTAAGCTATGAAATTTGAACATAATTTGAGCATGACATTTTTGATGCATAATAGTTTTATAATTTTGGATCATATACAGTTTTATGTGTCTACATACTAGAATTATTAAATCAGATTAAACAAATTAAATCAATAATTTGTTTTGCAATAATAGTTTATATAGTCATTAGATGAGTTACAAAGAGCACAAGGGTACATGAGGATGGATTTCTTTATATTAGATGGTTTATACATAATAAGATATAACATGGCATATACATTATGAAGTATAAGTTTCAACATTTGTACTAGATTATGTTTGATAAATTATTTTTTTTGAGCAATTTTGTAGGGGGTATTGAGGCTAGGGGAGTAACACAGTGAATAATGTTATTTTGAGGCAGTGTAAAGTTATTTAATAACTTTGTAGGTAATGTAAAGTAGTGGGTATTTAGTTTTGGGTGAGTAGGTGGTTTTTTAGAGTTTTGAATTGATGTATAGACCGGGTTTCTTTGGTAATCATAGGTAATAAATTCCAATTTTTTGGGCCTTTAATGTGCATTGCGTTTTTGCATAGTGTGAGGTGGACGCTGGGAACATCGAAGAGTGATCTGTGCCTTGTGTTATGTTCATGTGTCCTGTTAAGGTTGGTTAGGAGAATTTTGAGTTGTGGGTTAATATTTGAGTTTAGTGTTTTATGTATGTAATAGGCACTGTAAAAAAGTATGGATGTCTTGTATGGTGAGTAAGTTCAGACTTTTGAATATTGGTGGAGTATGTTGTCTGGAATGGGAATTTATCATCATTCGAAATGCAGCCTTTTGTTGTGTTATTAATGGTTTGAGGAGATTTATTGTTGTGGAGCCCCATGCACAGATTCCATAGGTGAGATAGGGGTAAATGAGTGAGTGATAAGGGAAAGGAGAGCTGGTTGTGGAACATAGTACCTTATCTTGGATATTATTCCTACGGTCTTGGAGACTTTCTTAGAAATTTGTTGTATGTGTCTTAAATTTGAGGCCACTGTCAAGGTGGATTCCTAAGAATTTTCCCTCTGAGTTTTGTGACAAGTGATCCGTTTATCATTATGTTAAGTGGAACATTTGTAACTCTGTTCCCAAACTGAATGAAATAGGTTTTGTCAACATTGAGAGTAAGTTTGTTAGTCATCATCCAGGTAGATATTTTATGTAATTCAGCATTTACAGTGTTGGCTAGTATGACTGGGCATGGGTGAGAGAAGACGTATGTAGTGTCATCTACAAATAGTATGGGTTTGAGTAGTTGAGATGCATTTGGTAGGTCGTTTTGTGATGGATATGTGGGTCAGCGGGCCACTAGCAGCAGCAACAACCTGGTTAACCAGGCACGTACCAGACGAGTCTGGCCCAAGTAGGAGCTCTGGGAATAGAAAAACTTTCGAAACTCGTCAGAGATAATGTAAAGCATATACACGGATCCCCAATGACAGTTATTTCTTTTCAACGGAATTTCATTCCTGATAACCTCTCTCTTACCTCCTTAATTTTACTCTTTCAGTGATGATCGTCACAAACAAAAATTTGGCATCACCGTCTCGACCAACATTTATCTGGAATACCTGGAGAAAGAACCGGTTCAACATCATTCCACACATCACGTGGCTGAGGTACGTAGATGACGTTCTGGTCGTCGTCCCTAAACGTTTCAACTTTCAATTCAGGGATGCTCTTAACTCCGTAGACCCTTTCAAAAGTTTACTCTGAAGGAGGAGAATAACGACTCTATCCTTTCTTGATGTCTACCTCATCAAGGAAGATAAAACACTTAAACATGGGGCTCAGTGGAAGCTGACCAATAGGGACTTAATTCATTTCCCATCACAACTTCATGACCAAGCATTGATTTTTTTCCACGTGACCTCATAATTTGTGACGAATGCTTGGCAGGCGAGCAGATACACATCAAGAACAGTGTTGCCGCCCTCAAGTTTCCTCTACACGTCTACACCTGCAAGAGGTGAAATTCTCTTAGGGAGTGCCTCAGAATCGACCGTCGTCTCGTTCTAGTCACAGACAGGTAGACGCATCTATCCCATTTTCCGTAAAGCCAGCTGCTAAACCCATAGGCTCAAAAATAACCATACTGCAGGAATCAACAGTATTCTATGAGGGGATATGCAGCAAAGTTTACGTTCGGACTTTCCCTCAAGAAAATGAAAACACGTGCAGTATGGACTGGTCCACCTCAGGTTACACCCTGCGTCAATCTGAGAAGCAACGCAGCAACTATTTAGAACAGAATCAAACGCAGAAACCTGAAGACGATCATCACTTATCTTACTGAGACCATCGAGCAGAACCATACTGGCTGGACCCATCCCTCATTCATCTACGATTGTTGTGATAAAAATGTTATCAATCCGCCTTATCACCATGACCTCACTTCCTACCTCACCTCTCGATCTTTCCTTCTGCCTCGCCTCTAACCTCACTCCAGCTTCACCTCAACCTTCTTGTTGCTTTATAAGGCGATTTTTTGTAGTTTTAATAGTCTTTGTTCGAAACATTGTGGCTTTAATAAAGGTTTCCCCTGCAACAGTGTTCTCTCCAGAAAAATCACTGTTTAGTGCTCGTCAACAGTGTTAGCAACAGTGAAATACTGACTGGTCTTGAAAGGTCGACGGGTGAAAATGGGAATTATTTGATAGTTGCCACCCTTCAAGGTGCCTTGTGCTGGTGAGGCTCTTGATCCAAGGTCCTGGGAACTTATTTGCCTTTCCTCGGATTAAATCTCATTACCCCTTCCCCACCATTCCCAGAACCCAGGCGCTATATAACCCTTATGGAGTTAGTTTCACAAAAAAATAATTATAATAAGAATCGGCAGCATTGTGGGAAGGATGTAGCCTAGTCATACGTACTGCCCTTACGTTCTGATACAAATTTCCCACTCGTGTATGAACACTAGGCACACGAGAATAAGATGCGTCTCGGAACAATTAATAAAACATGGGAGTTTACCGACAGGAGGGGATAAGCCTGGAGTTACCACAGATACTCTTGTTACAGTACTCTGCTGGAGGTGCACAGCGTAGACAGTTACATTACGGAGCTGGAGCACCGTGACGGCCAGACAGTAACCTGATAATTTCACTGTTTGGTAGCTGGTTCGTTGTTTATTATAGTTAACGTTTATCAACTACACGAGCATAGTTTAACCCCTAAAATAGAGATTACAGTAACATTCCACGTATATGCACAGAAATACACACCTCTTGGTGTTAATACCCTCGGGTTAAGGAAGCCCACGGCAGTAACCAAGTTAGGTTAACGACGTTCCAGATGACTAGCAAATGCTAATCCCTTGCTTTGTCCACTAAGCCACGAAGGCTACAACTAGTTTTGCAACCTATTTCCAGCAAATGTTTGACAGACGCCCATATTGTAGCTACTGTTAAGTATTTTTATTGCTAAACTCTCACCATTAACAGTCATATTAAACAGCTGTAGCTCTTGGCCATTTAAGCCAAATCAATGCTTCAGAAAACTTAATAAACGACAGAACTTTTTCAATATGCAAGGATTGAGCTTTGAGGTAAACAGGTATCAGGCTGTCAAGTGACTTCCGCGGGCTGCATCCTAGCTGGGGACCCCACTGAAAACTATGTACTGTGGTCGCTGCGCGATCCCATAAAGATATCCCCATATTCCGTAACCCCAGTCCTCAGTGGCTCAATGCATGCGATTGGAACTGTGCAGTGAAGATTAGATTTTGCCACCGAGGTGGCTAGTTTATTGTGCACCCCATATCCATCCTGTGGACGGTAACGCAAGAGCATATGGATACACAAAAGGCCTAGGCACTAGGCCTCAAAGGGGTTAACAATTGTACATTTGGGTTTATATCTACATTTCAATTATCTGTTACAAGTAAATTTAGGAAATTTGCTTATTACAACTGGCATCTTATTTCATGAATAAGATATCTTGACATGTCACATAGGTTATTATACTGTCTATCTCTATATTCCTCAATAAGTGGACAATGTGCAGTGAAGCATAGTTGATAATGTTGTTAAATATTAGCACTGAAGATATGATGGGAATCCAACAAGGCATCCACAAATCTTCATAAAGGAACTAATATCCAAATTTCTTCAATAAAAATGGTAAATTAGGATATTATATAGTCCAAACCTAATTCAACTTCTCAGAGAGAACAAAAAGATCAATATCCTACAATACACAAGCGCATTTAATAAGCTTGAAGCCTCTCAGCTTGGAAAAGCTGAAGCTAATCTGATGCGACACATGAAAAGCATTATTCAAATTATTCCAGTTTTCACAAAAGAAAATAGAGACCTACAAAGGCCAAAATCAATCCAAACTTTTCTCGAAGCAAGACTGACCACCTTTCAAGAAAGTAAATACAGTAAGTTTCATGTAAGCTAAGTGTACATAACATACAAATTTTCAACAATGGTTTTGAGGGCACACATTATAGGGTACATAAAAACATTATGTTGATTTAACCGGAGATAACCAAATAAAGTCAAACACTGACTTATTTCTGGCCAGAGGAAAGCGCTGAACCCGGAGGGGTCACATAGCGCCTGTAGAATAAGAGGCATTCAAATTCGATCCCAGCAAAGGGGAAAGATAAGTGCAGTTCCTGGGATCAAGAGCCCCTCACCAGCATAAAGGCAAAATAATGCAACGAGGTAAAATTATACTATACCATTTCGAGATTAAGAGCGGCAAAATGGCATCTACACACCATCAAATATACCAACCTACTTCTAAGTAATTTTTGAAGCCGATCTAACATACAGTTTAATATCTTTATTGTGCAACCTATACCCATGGTGTGGGCGGTAGTCAAAACATTACAGAGATACATAATGGGTCCAGGGACTGGACCCCAAAGTTTTGATAGTTGAACAAGTTACAGAGGTAATGGACTCCAAGTAGATCTGGTCACAATCATCACAAGTTACAAAGGTAATGAACTCCAGGTAGATCTGGTCACAATCATCACAAGTTACAAAGGTAATGGACTCCAGGTAGATCTGGTCACAATCATCACAAGTTACAAAGGTAATGGACTCCAAGTAGATCTGGTCACAATCATCACAAGTTACAAAGGTAATGAACTCCAGGTAGATCTGGTCACAATCATCACAAGTTACAAAGGTAATGGACTCCAGGTAGATCTGGTCACAATCATCACAAGTTACAAAGGTAATGGGACTCCAGGTAGATCTGGACACAATCATCACAAGTTACAAAGGTAATGGACTCCAGGTAGATCTGGTCACAATCATCACCAAGTTACAAAGGTAATGGACTCCAGGTAGATCTGGTCACAATCATCACCAAGTTCCAAAGGTAATGGACTCCAGGTAGATCTGGACACAATCATCACAAGTTACAAAGTAATGAGCCATTCAAACGTCCACACCCAGTCACTATCGTAATGAGTTAGCAATTTTTGTCTCTCGGGTTGCATGGTTTCATGCATGAAAGGAGCGTGTATCATTGCATAACAACCTTTCTCTCACTGCACACTGACAGCTCATACACTACCTTTCTTGATTTAAATCTGCTTTTGATGTAGCCAACCGACATGTAATTGTCGTGCCGATTAGGTAAAACTGGTCAATTAGCAAGAACTCATCTAAAATTAAGTCCTTTCTAAAATTTTCTCTTATACGTTTAAAGATATATTCTTTTCATTTATGTTAATGTAAGAATTTATAATTTTGTACCAAGAGAAACTTTGAAAACCTACCTAACCTTATTACAACAAGCGCAATTTAATTTAGCCTAACCCAACTAAATATATTTTAGATACGTAAACATTTATTTAATAATAAACAAACACAATGAAATATATTTTTTTCGTTAGGTTCAGAATGATTTTGGCGAAATTATTGCACAAACAAATTTTCGCTTGTCTTGTATGGCAAGAAGAGCGTTGCTATTTAAGCCAAAATCGCAAGTTTTACCTAATCGGCACGACATAATCATTAGTGAACCTGCCAGATGTTGGAGTATGGCATCTCCGCTGGATTAAAGGTTACCTGTCCAATAGAAAGTCGTCTGTGTAAGATATGTCAAAGTATTTTATCCACAGTGGTATATTACGGACCATTCTGGAAAAATACCCTGACTTTGCTCCCTGTAAATAAAGCATTACCACGCGCGCGCGCGTGTGTGTGTGTGTGTGTGTGTGTGTGTGTGTGTGTGTGTGTGTGTGTGTGTGTGTGTGTGTGTGTGTGTGTGTGTGTGTGTGTGTGTGTACTCGCCTATTTGTGTTGCAGGGGTCAATACATAGCTCCTCGTGTGCGCTCGTATGTGTGCGCGTGCTCGTATATGAGAGAGAGAGACAGAGAGACAGAGAGGCAGAGAGACAGAGAGACAGAGAGACAGAGAGGCAGAGAGACAGAGAGGCAGAGAGACAGAGAGGCAGAGAGACAGAGAGGCAGAGAGACAGAGAGGCAGAGAGACAGAGAGGCAGAGAGACACACAGGCAGAGAGACAAGAGGCAGAGACAGAGCAGAGAGACAGAGAGGCAGAGAGAAGAGGCAGAGAGACAGAGAGACAGAGAGACAGAGAGCAGAGAGCAGAGAGACACACAGGCAGAGAGACAAGAGCAGAGAGCACACAGGCAGAGACACACACAGGCAGAGACAACACAGGCAGAGAGACACACAGGCAGAGACACACACAGGCAGAGAGACACACAGGCAGAGAGACACACAGGCAGAGAGACACACAGGCAGAGAGACACACAGGCAGAGAGACACACAGGCAGAGAGACACACAGGCAGAGAGACACACAGGCAGAGAGACACACAGGCAGAGAGACACACAGGCAGAGAGACAGCAAGAGCAGAGAGAGACACACAGGCAGAGAGACACAGCAGGCAGGCAGAGAGACACACAGGCAGAGAAGGCAGAGACACAACAGGCAGAGAGAGCACACAGGCAGAGAGAGAGCACACAGAGGCGAGAGAGACACACAGGCAGAGAGACACACAGGCAGAGGCAGAGAGACACACAGGCAGAGAGACACACAGGCAGAGAGACACACAGGCAGAGAGACTCACAGGCAGAGAGACACAAGGCAGAGAGACACACAGGCAGAGAGACACACAGGCAGAGAGACACACAGGCAGAGAGACACACAGACAGAGAGACACACAGACAGAGAGACACACAGACAGAGAGACACACAGACAGAGAGACACACAGACAGAGAGACACACAGACAGAGAGACACACAGACAGAGAGACACACAGCAGAGAGACACACAGCAGAGAACACAGACAGAGAGACACACAGGCAGAGAGCACACAGCAAGAGACACACAGACAGAGAGACACACAGACAGAGAGACACACAGACAGAGAGACACACAGACAGAGAGACACACAGACAGAGAGCACACACAGGCAGAGAGACACACAGCAGAGAGACACACAGCGAGAGACACACAGACAGAGAGAGCACACAGACAGAGAACACAAGGCAAAAGACACACAGACAGAGAACGAACAAACAGACAAAAGACACACAGGAGAGAGACACACAGACAAGAGACACACAGGCAGAGAGACACACAGGCAGAGACACACACAGGCACCCCAGAGAGACACCAACAGAGAACAACGAGCAGAGAACACACAGACAGAGAGACACACAGGCAAGAACACACAGCAGAGACACACAGCAGAGAACCACAGCAAGAGACACACAGGCAGAAAAAGAGCACAGGCAAAGCACACAGACAGAGAGACACACAGAGCAGAGAGACACACAGACAGAGAACACACAGCAGAGAGACACACAGGCAGAGACACACAGGCAGAGAGACACACAGGCAGAGAGACACACAGCAGAGAACACACAGACAGAGAGACACACAGGCAGAGACACACAGGCAAGAGACACACAGGCAGAGAACACACAGGCAGAGAGACCAGCAGAGACACGAGAGAGAACAGGCAGAGAGACACACAGCAGAGAGACACACAGCAAGACCAGCAGAGAGACACACAGGCAGAGAGACACACAGACAGAGAGACACACAGACAGAGAGACACACAGACAGAGAGAGACACAAGACAGAGAGACACACAGACAGAGAGACACACAGACAGAGAGACACACAGACAGAGACACACAGACAGAGAGACACACAGACAGAGAGACACACAGACAGAGAGACACACAGACAGAGAGACACACAGACAGAGAGACACACAGACAGAGAGACACACAGACAGAGAGACACACAGACAGAGAGACACACAGACAGAGAGACACACAGACAGAGAACACACAGACAGAGAGACACACAGACAGAGAGACACACAGACAGAGAGACACACAGACAGAGAGACACACAGACAGAGAGACACACAGACAGAGAGTCACACAGACAGAGAGACACACAGACAGAGAGACACACAGACAGAGAGACACAGAGACATCGACCCAATTAACATTTGCACAGGTGACTCGATGCACAGTTGTGACCGGGTGTGGACGTGTGAAGTGCTCATTTTTTTTTTATATTTTATTTATAAAACACATACAGGTACATTAACAACAAACTTTGCAACACTATACAAAACATTAACATTATATAGTGACAATGATACAAAGAAAATTCGTATCTGAGACCACTCCACTTGTGGCTTCTGAACATAACCACTTAAAAACTAACTTCATACAGATAAAATATAAAACCCTGTTTTATACAAATACAACACGACCACAGGCCACTATATCCAATAATTTGTGAACTAAATACCTCTACATAAAACATATATGCATAAATATTACTGAATACCTCTAACCTAAGAGGCCATAGGCATTAAGACTGCCATTTTAATTATGTTTAAAACTGTGCTTTACTGTAACATTACATAATAGCAATTATTCGAAGTCTTATCTGATACCACTCAAGTTGTAAGTTATTATCCAACATATAAAGGAATAACCATCTAAATGATGGGTATTCCATCAAGACTCATAACACATATCACTTGTCACATATCACTTGACAAGGCCAACTCAATTTCCTTCCCCTATCCCTATTAGACTACTCCTATCACTGAATACAAGCACGTATCCTAACCCGCAGAGCATATATCACCATAACAACATACAATAATTCATAAATACACACAAAAAAATAAGAACTAAGTACTGCTATACATAATCTATGTACTATGATGATACCCTTAATCATCATACAAAATTTTTCCCAAATAATACCCATACAATAAGATCGTTGGCATCATTAATTCCAAAAGCTATACAAAACAGTACAGTACTTTCACATTGCCTAACGACAATGATATGATGTATATGAAACGGAGCTATACAATAACATTATACAATGACAATGATAATGTAAAAAAACTTATCTGATACCACTAATCTTGTGGTAATATTACAATAACTCCACAACAAATTTTAATTACCTATTTTGAGAGTACTGATAAGAAACATAATATGTACTATTTGAGAACAATATTAACATGATCCCGTACAGCGTCAGGGAACTATACCTTCCTGTCTCATAAAACAAACATCAATTACCATGCTCCAACACTTCAGAAAGCCCCCTTGTGCGTACTCCTTTCCCTTGAACCTGGTCTTTGTCACGTCATTACGTAAAGTCAAGTCCAAACAAGTTCATCCTGTCATCCTCTCATACCTATTCAACACCTTTCCGCGTCAGCTGTCTTTTCCCCGTTGCTCAATAACAAGCATTCTCGTCGCCAGTCGACCCCCCTCAACATTCACACTACTATGCACCCTAAAACCTCATTCAACACAACATCGACCCCAATCCCCTAACTACTCTGTCTTCCAAAGAATCCAGTCCTTTCCAGCTCTACTCTGCATCACCGTAATAACTTTGCTACTGTTAATGTCCTATATCCCTCAGAGAAACTTGATACCCATTTATCTCCATACAATAGCCTATTCCTACACATTGAGCGATACACATGAGCCGCTAAGGCTTTCACCCTACAGTCCCCTCCCACCTCTCTCATTCCCCATGATACATACAAGAAATCCGCAATTACATACATAATTGCCCTCCCCACTTCTCTCGATACTCCCCCAACATCAAAGCTTAAAGCCCGTAAGGTCGAAATTTTCTCCCCCACCAATCCAATCACCCTTGACAACCATAGCCTCACCCCTCTAAAGACTCACAAAATATACAGCATGATATGCTGTCTCCTCATCTCCGCACCTCTGACATTCATTCGTACCCACCAACCCCATCCTATATAATTCAGACCTCGATGCCAATATACCTAATAGAAATCTGTAAACCACCTCCCGTACCTTAGGCAATAAACGGATCTTCCTGAACCTACCCCAAATCCCCCTCCAATCATAAACTGGAAAATTCGCTTGACCCTGTACCACCCCACCCTTTTCACTCCCCGTCCCCAACCTGCCCACCTTTGCCCTTTTAGGCTCCCTCATTGCCAATAACTGTCTAGCCATGTCCTCACACACCCGCAGGTCCCTCCCACTCCACCACTTCCGTACATCCTCCATGACCGCTCCTACTCGTTGACCTCTCACCCCACCCTTCCTTAAAAAACACTGTTTCACATAAACTGCTTTCACACGATGTTCCAAAGAAATGAGGCCCAACCCCCCCCTCTTGACACTCATCATGACAACTTCCTTTCGAAGCCACGGCCGCCCATACCCCATGAAGTGCTCATTACTTTATAATCTGTTCATGATTGTAACCATGTATAGGCGTGTAGATGATTCATTACCTTTGCACCTTGTTCAGCTAACAAAACTTTGGGGCCCAGTCCCTGGACCCATTATGTACCTCTGTAATCCTTTGACTACCGCCCACAGGATGGGTATGTGGTGCATAATAGATATTAAACTAAAAAAAAACTGTTGTTGTTCCGTGGACATAGAAGTGTAACTAAATATTTTGAATTAGGAACCCCACAGGGAGGTGTGCTCAGTCCCACTATTCATTATTCTAATTAATGCTTTACTTAATGTTATGCCTAACCAGCCCCATCATTATATGATTAGTTTTGCTGATATAATGATTCACACCACCGGATTCTCCAACACCCAAAACATTCTATCACACACAAACAAAATTTGAGAATGGCCTACGTAGCATTGTACATAGGGTACTCAAGCATGCCAAATAGTCCTATGAATCTTGCCCAAGATACTTTACACAAGCGTTGAAACCCATCGAATAAAGTTTTCTACAATTATGTAAGAACAAAAATGTTTAAAAAATGGGCAAAAAATAAGCAAATTGGCACCAACACAACCCAAAATACAAAAATACTTATGATACATTTACAATTAAGGTTGAAGTTGATCTGAAGTGGCATTCTTTTATTATACGGGAAACAATCTGCTTAAGAAAATTGACATTTACAAAGCTTAAAGTGACACACTGTTATAATAAAGTCCACCAATGGTAAAAATTTGAAGTCAATCATGAAATTCATTCTCCAATAATTGATCTGATACCAAATTTTCTTTATAACTATTTGTAAAATTTGCATCTACTCGCACTATATTTATAGGATATCATAATGATATAAAATGCATCGTCAATAATATTTTGAAGCTAATCAGAAGAAGCATTCTATAGTTATTGAATAAAAAAAATGAATATCACTATTTATTCAACAAAACTGGCAAACTGAGACATGTGTAATGCCACCCAATGGAAGAGTGATCCTTGTGATCAAGAGACCACACCAGCGGCGAAAATTTGAAGCCTAACATTAGTCATTCTCCAGTTATGGCACGAATTTCAAAGATTTCAGTTTTTTTTTTTTTTTACTATTTTATTACGTCAACAAATTTGCTTGTACACAAAACTTAATAGGTACTATCCTGGCCTTAAGATGCGTCAGTCATCAAATATTGAAACTATTCAGGAAAGATACTGAAAATTATATACCGTGATTTAACGAGAATAAAAAAATGATAATTTTACACATAAAAAGGTCAAATTTGCACCAATACATCTGAATTCAACTCTCCTATGTCGATTTTACTGCACTTAGTGTTGTAAATTTAAAGTTGATTAGATGAAGCTCTCTTGAGTTATGAACGAAATATAGTAGACAGGTTACACTCAAAAAAATCAAGCAACCTCTGAAAGATTCCCAACCTTTCGGGTGGGGTAATTATATTAGAATTGAGAAGCACAAAACCCGCAGAAGTCAACTCAGAGAACGGGTGGGATCCAATTTGAGTTAGATTCTGTCGTCAAAACGGCTAGTTTATTGTATCCCATATCTATCCTATGGGCAGTAACGCAAGAACATATGGATACACATAAAATCTACGAATTAGGCCCCAAGTATTAACAGGAGTACAACTGCATTTATATCTACAATTGTCTCGCCTGCTGTAAACAAATTTAGAATACGTGCATTATATGTCTGGCATTTTATTTTCATCCCAAAACAATTCAGTCCTCTAACCAGGAAGCCAGTGCGTTAACCACTGTACCATGCCGGCCTAATATTATTCATCCAACTAAGTGTAAATGTTATATAGTGCTTAGTGAATGGGAGGTCAACTGGTTTAAGCAGAGGAAGGGAAGTAGTAACCATAATTCATTGGATCAAGAGCTCTTCACTAGCATCAAAGTGACCAGGTGTAAGGCTGCCAGCTCTGGATGTCGAGGCAACGTATAAAAATACTGTTATTCTCCCTGCATCATGCTAGATATACAGCATAGTCAACCTTCCAGCTCACACCAGTTATTTCGAGGATGTCAACCGTCATGAGGCACAGTCAACCTTCCAGATGAGACTAGTTATCCCGGCGGATGTCAACCGTCGTGAAGCGTAGTCAACTTTTCACATATTTACAGAAGCTCTGCAAATATTGCCACAAGCTGATTAATGAGTATGACTTAAGAAAACCTCTTCTTACTCATCAGCTTGTCGATGTTATATACCATTTATAATGTTACTGTGGCAAGGTGTCCAGTACAGCTTCATTCTGCACGTGAAAGTGTTGCATATGTGTCTAATTTATCAACTCGTCGGTTCTCTGAACCATTCATTTACACAAGTCGAAGTAGGTCTTCGTCCAACGGTTGGACAAGTGTTAAAGAATTCCTTGTACCAAGATCCCAAGATGTTGCTATCAGACAGGAATGTAGATGAATGGTTCAGAGAACCGACAAGTTATAAATTAGACACATGTGCAACACTTGGGTATCTTTATTGAGGAAACGTTTCGCCACACAGTGGCTTCATCAGTCCAATACAAAGCAGGAAGTTGTAAGGCCCTATTCTGTACTTTCTTCAAGATTGATGGACTGAACACATCGACTCCAAGCTGAGGGACTGATTACCTCAAACTCCTCCTCTCCTTACAACTTCCTGCTTTGTATTGGACTGATGAAGCCACTGTGTGGCGAAACGTTTCCTCATTAAAGATACCCAAGTGTTGCACATGTGTTTTTTCCCTCAGCCTTGAGTCGATGTTGTCAGTCCATCAATCTTGAAAAGAATACAGCATATGTGCGAAGTAGCAGCTTATATACCGTAGGCAGGAGAGGTGCAGCAGTCGTAGGAGGTGTCACATTTGACCAATGTGGAAGTAGGTCGTGCCCAAGGGTTAGTCAAGTGAAGAATTCCCTGTATTAAGATTCTAATTTATCAACTTGTCGGTTCTCTGAACCATTCATCTACATCCTGTCTGACACAGCAACATCTTGGGATCTTAATACAGGGAATACTTCACTTGCCCAACCCTTGGGCATGACCTACTTCCACATTGGTCAAATGTGACACCACCTACGACTGCTGCACCTCTCCTGCCTACGGTATATAAGACACTTCTTCGCACATATGCTGTATTCTTTTCAAGATTGATGGACTGACAACGTCGACTCAAGGATGAGGGACTGATTACCTCAAACTCCTCCTGTTCTTTGCGATTGTTCTTTGTATGGACTGATGAAGCCGCTGTGTGGCGAAACGTTTCCTCAACAAAGATACCCAAGTGTTGCATGTGTCTAATTTATCAGGGTAGTGTATGGCATGGAGTTTGCGGGCGCTACCCCATACGCCCAGGGTTTATTTATTTTGTGAGACTCCAGCCTGCCGACTCTTCATGTATCGGGTTTTAGGTGTTTCAGCCACGAGAGAGAGATGGGTGAATATTTAGCGAGTGTATATAGTGTTATATTAAATAAAGCTATAGTTTTATAACGAGGAATTTTCCCTGAACCCTCTAATAACCAACCCATTCATGTATCAAATGCTGGTTTAACGCTTTCTGTTTTGACTGGGATAGCCCTGGGTGGCCTAGTTTTACATGTGATGTGTGTAACTTTTACCTTTTGCCCTTAGACAAGGCCTTATGCCCCAGGAGACAGAAATTTATCACAGTAACTTAGGGAAGTACTTCTTTACCTTTAGGATGGCTTTAGTACTTCAAGCTTAGCAAGTCCTGCCTCAGCCTTAGGGTGGACAGGAAATGAAACAAACAACTTAGAAGAGGTAGTGGAAATCCCATACGCAACTCTAAGGGTGGCTACGACGGTGCTCATGACAAGAAACTAGATGGATGAGGTTAATTTTATGAATATAAAATTGTTTCCCCTTTGAGATGTGCTGGGAGTATGATCCAAGGAAGGGGTCAATACTGGGGTTTGGGGAGATATAATTTGGCTTTCGGGGAAGGAGGAAGAGATGACTGGGGTTCGGTAAGAGCAAGGAAATAACGGGAGTCTGGGAAGGTAGGGGAGAATTTGGGTCAGGGAAAGAGGGGAAGAGATGACTGGAGTTCCGAGAAGAGCAAGGAAATAACCGGAGTCTGGGAAGGTAGGGGAGAATTTGGGTCTGGGAAAGAGGGCAGAAATTGTAAGCCATGGAATGGGGGGGTGGAAGGAATTGTGGGCCCGAGAATAATGGGAATTTTAAGAGGAGATGGGAGAATTGTGGGCAGGAAAAGGGTGAACGGGGAATGGGCGAAATTGGGGGCAAGGAATTGGCGTCCGTGGAAAAGGAGAGAACTGTTGGCTGGGAAATGAAGGATATAAAAGTATAGAGTTCATCAGCCTTGGACTGATCACGTCTTTACCTCGCCAATACTGCTGTAGATAAATGGTTCAGAGAACTTAAAAGTTGATAAATTAGACACATGTGCAACACTTGGGTGTCTTTATTGAGGAAACGTTTCGCCACACAGTGGCTTCATCAGTCCTATACAAAGGATTGCTTCACCTCACCCGTCTACAGTACATAAGCCACTTCGCGCATACGCTGTATTCTTTTCAAGACTGATGGACTGATAACATCGACTCCAGGCTGAGGGACTGATTACCTCAAACTCCTTCTGATCTTCACCAGTCTTCGTATAGGACTGATGAAGCCACTGCGTGACGAAACGTTTCCTCAATAAAGACACCCAAGTGTTGCACGAGCCTAATTTATCAATACTGCTGTCTCCAAATTTATTTTCATCTGTATTCGCCTGTGTAGGCGAAACGTTTCAGTCAGGCTACCCAAGTGACTCATCTGAATCAGGCAGCCTGAGCACAGCCTGCACAGTTCTGGTCACCGTATTACAGAATGGATATAAATGCACTGGAAAACGTACAGAGGAGGATGACAAAGTTGATCCCATGTATCAGAAATCTTCCCTATGAGGATAGACTGAGGGCCCTGAATCTGCACTCTCTAGAAAGGCGTAGAATTAGGGGGGATATGATTGAGGTGTACAAATGGAAAACAGGAATAAACAAAGGGGATGTAAATAGCGTGCTGAAAATATCCAACCAAGACAGGACTCGCAGCAATGGTTTCAAGTTGGAAAAGTTCAGAGTCAGGAAGGATATAGGAAAGCACTGGTTTGGTAATAGAGTTGTGGATGAGTGGAACAAACTCCCGAGTACCGTCATAGATGCTAAGACGTTGTGT
The DNA here is from genome assembly GCA_009830355.1 of Cherax destructor. Lineage (NCBI taxonomy): Eukaryota > Metazoa > Arthropoda > Malacostraca > Decapoda > Parastacidae > Cherax > Cherax destructor. The sequence continues at coordinate 77,783 of WNWK01005995.1, forward strand.
AGTTTTAAAAATAGGTTAGATAAATACATGAGTGGGTGTGGATGGGTGTGAGCTTGTACTAGGTCAGATGCAGTGCTCCTTCCTTAAGTGAATGTAACCTGACCTGTACTAATTCCTTAAGTGGAAGTGACCTGACCAGGTGGTCGGCTGGACAATTATATGAGTGGGTGCGGTTGGGTGTGAATTGGTCCTGACTAGGTTGTGCTACTAGGTCAGATGCAGTGCTCCTTCCTTAAGTGAATGTAACCTGACCTGGCTGGGTCGGGGCATTGGCTTAAGCCGTTGGAGATTTGGACCTGCCTCGCATGGGCCAGTAGGCCTGCTGCAGTGTTCCTTCTTTCTTATGTTCTTAACCATGGAACGGGAGGAGATTGAACCAATGGCAACCGAGTCCTAAAACTGCAGGCCAGCTCGTAAGCCAATATTGAGGCATTTCCACTAGGATTCCCTCAAAACATGCTCACTTAATCCCTTCAAAAGTTCATAATCTTAAGAGTTATTCCTTCCTTGAACCAACCTTAATTACTTTACATGTGATACTCACGGTATGACCCCCTACGGGTTTAGCGAGTCATTTAATATAATAATATTCTATTAATAACCGATATCAGGCCACTGGGGTTCCTATGTCCTCGCCTCAGTATCGTATCTGAAATTATCTTTCACGAGAGTCTATACGTTTAAGTGATATGTTATCTTAGCACATAGTTCTCGCTAACATCATATACTTTAGTGCGCAAACGTTGTGCTGATTAATCATATACAATCAACACTCCTAGGTAGCCTCACGAGGCAAGAACTTTGGGTAACTTTAAATATGGGTTGGACGAACATGAGTAGGTGTGGGTGAATTAGACATCCCTAGCATGGGCCAATACACTTACTACAGTGTTAATTCTTGTGCTCCTGAGCGATGTAGATGCACGTTAGTTATGAAACTTATACTTTTTTCATTATTATAACAAGATCAAGGTAGCAACCTAAGATATACTTGTGACCGGTATTAAATTGATGACAGCCCGGTTACACGCCAAGCCCAACATAGCCATCACAGCCTGATTGATCCAGCATCTGCAAAAAGTAGTGGTCCAGTACAACAAGGTCGCTTTCGATCAGTCTGACCTGCTGTTCCCAAAAATTTTAGGGAAACAAAATAATTCCAATATATTACCATCAATCTGGGAAAGAGTATAAGGGCTCAAGACGACCGAGATATTTTCTAAAATTTTCGTTTCTCAATGTGAGTTATTTGTAAACTGTTCCAGCCACGGTATTATGATATAGTCTTTGTTTCTAAAAAAAACCTAACTTTTCCTATTGTAAATAACTCAAACACTAAATTGTTTAATCAAGTTTAAAAAATCATTACTATTAAATGATCAATAAATTTGTAGAGTTCACTGCCACTAACTTTCTTAGCTAACAAATATTGAGGCCCAGTTTGTGGACCCATCCTTCGAATCTGTTTTTGACTACTTCCCACAGGATGGAAATGAAGTGCATAATAAAAATTATCAGACACTTTTTTAATATAATGATGATAAAAAATAGCAATTAATCAAATTTACTCCAGGCAAAGTATATACAATTTTAGTATATATTATTTTGTAATGATATTCGTGAATCAAAGTTAACACCTCAATTTTGTGGATACTGCTTAACATGCACTCATTTTCTGGCTCCAAACACGAAACGATGTCAATACAAAATGACGTCTATTTTTAGTTATGGTTGAATGAATAATATAACACCTCAGTATTGTATTCCCTGAATTGAGCCTGAATGCCTTCCCCCTACGGGTTTAGCACTCCTAATGATTATAATAATCAGTATTGTATTACGACTGAAAGGAATTTTCGCTACCGTAATGAACAATGCAAGTACATGAGCAACAAAACGCACATTATTTTGAACTGTATATTACCATCTCTTAATATTGGACAACAAAATATTAACACTTTGAGCAGCTGTATTATCTTGTCACTTGAATGTGGACGGTTTAAGCACAGGTCCCAGACGCGTCAGACTACGTATCGGTTTAGAGTAGTCACTTATATCAGAAGATGGGATTATTATTATAACGGGAAAACGCTAAACCTGGTAATTAGGAGCCCTTAAGGTAGCCAATAAAATATGTCAAGACTTCAATTAAGTTGATGTCTCCATAGAACTAATTCTTCCGTTGAACGTAGTAAGTTTTAGAAATTGAAAAACGTCTTAGAGTGCCATACTCTCAGGGTCCTATCAGTAACAAAAATAAACATGAAACAATCTGTTTGGATTTTTATAATTCCGAAAAATTCTCTCCCTAGATCCTGAAGAATAATTTTATCCACTGAAAATACGTACATAATAGTGAATTAGGCAATTTATAATATTGATGAATAGCATATGAAACAGCACTTATTCTTTCTATAATATTCAACGATATTAGTTGTTTACTCTAGAGAATGCCATGTTAGTCAACAGTGTCAAAGCTGTGGCGTGGGAGGTAACATGTTGAGACACGAATGTTACTCGTTACCCGAGTATATCCTATGATACATCAACGTGAAGTGACCATGCACACCCACACCCTAACACATGCCCCGAATCCCCCCCACCCGAGTACAACAAAACATCCACCTACACCCCCAGACACGCATTTCCCCACACATGCACACTCCCTTCCAAACACAATCACCATCACCCAACCCTTTCCCCCAAACACCAGGAACCATGACTAGCACATTCAGGTATACTGGCGCATTAATAAAAAAAACTTTAATACACTTCTGAGAATTCCAGCAGTTGTTAATATATTTGCAAGTAAGAATCAGTCACGTGAAAGGGGCCACGATCACATGATGGGCCGTTCAATGTCTCATTAAGAGCAGCAAACTGCCGTGTCCTAGACTCAAGGTGACGCACTGGGTCCGTGGAAAAAAAAAAACACTGAACCAGTTTTAAATTGAACTAGCATAAATTTGGCGTCTTCTCATAAGAAACGTTTAAGAAATAACAACGCCATTCCTCATCGTCCTCCCCCATACACACATTCACGTCAGTATGTCTAAATTTTGTTTTATTCTTCTTGGAGGTTAAAAAAAATCAACAAAGAAATGGAAGACTTGAGAACCGTAGAAAACGGTTACGTGAAACGAACTGCTCAGCCGCCGCCACGTATATCAACCAACGCGCACGTTTTGAACGTTATTCATTGACAATTGCTTAAGTTTCCTGACATTTAGTTTTTCTAGTACGTCAAAAGTATTGTATCAGAGGTTCTACAATCTTACGAAGTGTACAAGCAGTACATTGCGAGCAGGACGCTGGCATGACAGGAAATAAAAAAAAAAATGCCGACCGGTATGGAAGACAACTCAAGAGCAAGAATTTATTTGCACAACGTATTGAACTCGCGATGAGCGAGTCGTAAAACTCCAGACCGACGCGTTAGCCACTGGGCCAGTTCATTTCATCATTTGATTTGAACAAGCTCACCTGAGAGCGAAACTGTCAATAAAGCAGTGGCGGCTCCAGAAGTTCTATATAACTATATAACAAGGGTTAGCTAAGGAGAGTCAAACCGGTTAGAAAGGTGGCCTAGTGGACTTGCTCTCGAAGTCGACTTATTTTTATTTTTGGTGGTTTTATGAATATTATGAAGAGCTGAAGCCCCTCCCCCCTTAGCAATAACTACTGAACTTAATGGATTACTTGACGATGCTCTCATTGTTCTACAGTCTACCGACTCAGGCTGACAGACTTCAACACTGTACGAGTCCCATCCTACATAATGAAATGTGACAGGGAAACAACTAGCTTTTGTTCTTACTGTGTAATTCGTATAGAAACAAGGTGGTAGCACACTACTGATGTATCCATTTTTCCTTAAATTAAAAACAAATGCAATACAGGCTCCCTCTGCAAGGCAGCATAACCAATTGTTCTACCATTCAAGTTAAGTGGGACCAAAAAAACAAGCTACCTTCACTGACCGTGCAAAGACTATGATAATATGCAGAGAAAGAATAAGAATATACAATTCAGAGCTTACGGCTTACTTCTTAAGGACAAAAAAATCTTTGAAATATGTTGGTATAGATAACAAGCGGACAAATAGTAAGACAGTATGCAGAGAATGCTTTAAATTTATAAATTCAAAATTCAAATTTAATTTAAATCATTGTACAAAGTATACAATAATTATAAAGCCCATAGGATGCACAGCATTTATGAAAGACTTACACTAGTATTTAGATTATAGTTTTCCAAATGGGTCTAGTAAAATGTATTAACGAGAAGGTGAAAAAAAAATCAAAGATACAAGATTACACAAGGCTTCATTCACCTAGGAAGGGATTTCGTCAAATAACTTAAGTGTACCATAAAACAATGAGGGTGAGGTCAAGGTAAACAGGTTTCGCTACCTTGCTTGTTTACCCTGACCTGAAAGATGTTTTGTGATATATTCACTATGTATACTTGAAGTCCCCACAGCCCTGGTGAAATCTTGTACAGTGAAGATTTCTCTGCAGTCTTTTTCCCACTTGTCGGCGGGTTGCCTATACGAACGTACTTCCTAGACTTGTTCTTCAACAGTGAGCTGTAAGCACTACTTGCTGTACATACATATTAAGCTATTTTTTTTTTTAGTCACCACTGGTTCAAATTTAAAAAAGTTATGGTTCCCCCACATCTCTTTTAGGACAATGAAAATTTGCAGCCTCCTCCCTCAATGATCAAAAGATATCAACTATCTGGGAACAATTCTCCAAACTAGCATACCCAGACTGGTGTATCTAAGTAGGTCTCACCCGAGCTAATAAAACACTATTATGATGGACAGACGCGTGAAGGAACCTTCACCAACCAAACTGGAGATTGCCTTCCATCCTGGGATTGAGGAAAATAACTCGCTTTCTATCCCAGCAAAATTGGATAGTCTCTCCAAAAGCTACGTTGATTGTTTTATAGTTAAACGTTCATTAAGTTGACGCTCCAACATACATATATCCATGCATGTATGCACTTACCAGTATGTACGTATATATGTATGAACACATGTTCATATGCATATACCTAAGTGCGTGCGTATATGCATGTATATGTATATATTCATATACATTTTTCGTGCATTCACTCCCTCTTCTATTTCAGCCTCTGCGCTGCACACGAAACGCCACCTGCCCTGCCTCACGCCTACAATGACGCAATATTTATCGATTCTGTCACTATCACTCACACTTTGCGGAACTGAATGACGTATTCACGTCCTACTCCTGATTATGCTTGAATGTTCTCGGCTGTCCCTGTTGGCTTTCAAAAAAAAAAAAACACTGGAGTGACACCAGCTTAAATTTAGTCATAGTATCAGAACGTTAAGATACTTATCACCCAGGACAAAGTTAGTTATGGAATTTTTGTATGCTAATTTTGTATTCTGTGCCAAAACCTAACACATCTTGTTAAAATTTATATAAAATCGCTTATTTTAGATAAACTAGTTAAGAATTTTAATGATTTTTTCTTGAGAAGTCACTGTAGGCTTACCGTTTATAGCTACTGAACTTAGAACTTAGTGGTATGCCTCTCCTCATCACCTTACTGAATTTTCCACTAATTTTAGAAGATCTAACTTGTGTGTAAAGTCTATCCTGCCCAATGAGATATGTCTGAGGAACAGCTACCTTCTGTTCCCCACTAATTATCACAGAATATTGCATCAGCATACTGCAAGTGTTCCCACACTAACTCGGAACACATGTCGTACACTGTGGGTGTTCCCAAAACATATTCAATAGGGTAACATCTCATATGAGCTTTGATTGTTTATTAGGTTTAAACCCTTCGAGGAAGTTGTCCTGATGCCGATAGAGGTATATTCCTCAAAGGTAATGAAGCTAACCTGGTATTTCTTCAGACAATCTACTTCCTATTCCCAAGGTGCTGTACGACAACTACTTGTTACTCCTCTCCCTACCCCCCACCTGTGAGTGCAAGAGTAATGACGGTTATATCTTACATGATGATCATTTACGTCAATATCTGATATGTACACCGCCAGTGAAGGACATTTCAATCCGTGAAATATGGATTACAGTAAACTTTCCGAGTATATACTGTATGCAGAGATACACCTCAAAACGTAGTCGGCAGCTCACACTGCGCAACGTATACACAAAGATAGGGACCCCCCCCCTTCAGGAGGTGCGTCACAGTTGCTATGCGCAGAACGTTTTGGAGCTTTAGGATATAAGATGACTGCTCCACCAACCAAGTATTCAGTCGGGAAGTGCGTACCAGACGACGTAAACTTGCTCATAGTGAAGCAGTCAACTTCTGTAGTGTTCAGTGTATCGCACAGTAACGGAGATAATTCACTCGTAAGTGAAGCTACGTGAACATTATATTGATGGTGACCTAGTAGTAGTAGTAGTGTGTGTGTACTCGCCTTTGGTAAAGATTTTGTTTGGATTATTAACCTGAAGGGTTAGTAGCCAAGGATAACCTAACAAAGTTATGTCATCTGACTGGCTTATTTTCAATGATGTCCTTAACCCCCCCCCAAGATGCGACCCAAACCAATCAGCTAACATCTACGTATGACTATTTAATAGTCAAAGTCGAACCGAAATGTCGCCACAAGTTTGTCTCCCATGCGCGGGATATTTGTGTAGTGTTCCAGTCATAGTGCTGTGCCCTTTTTTTTATTATATACCTAGTTATTGCTAGGTGAACAAGGACAACAGATGTAAAGAAACATGCCTAACATTTCCAGTCGTCCAGTGACTGAATCCAAGTTCCTCAGTAAGCTAAGACCGCTACCAATTGAGCCATGACTTTTCTGCTTTCTCCTAGTTGTGTCTCCCGGGGTTGACCGAATTCGCACTCTAGAAAGGCGTAGAATTATGGGGGGTATGATTGAGGTGTATAAATGTAAGACAAATAAAGGGGATACAAAGAAAGTGCTAAAAAATCTAACCAAGACAGGACTCGCTGCAGTAGGCTCAAGTTGAAAAAACTTAGATTTAGGATATAGGGAAGCACTAGTTTGGTAATAGAGTTATGGATGAGTGGAACAAACTTCGAGTAGCATCACTGAAGTGAAAACCCTGGGAATCTATAAAATAAAACAGGTTAGACAAGTACACGAGTGGGTGCGACTTGGACTTTCCTAGCATGGGCCATTTATCACATGGGCCAGTAGGCCTGCTGCAGTGCTCCATTATATTCTTACGTTCTGTTCACTGACGAATCTTACGTAACCTAACCAGTATAAAGAACCCCTCTACCCCTTGAAAGGCTAGCAGAGACATCTGACGTACAAAACGTTTTGGCATCCTGAAACAGAAAACGAACTCTCTCTTCTCAGTGACTAGCTCAACTGTTTGCGCAATCTTACCATGAACAGTCGACATGGCAGGATATTCATCACCTCAAGCGTTTGTGTAAATATACGTATATGTATATTTTACCGTCTGCTACTAACGTTACGCAATCTTGTAACATAGCTGTGTGTGTGAGAGAGATTTGCTCTACTCTTAGTCTTAAAACTCAGGGTAGACGCGCAGCTTTCAAATTTTAATCTTTATAAGAGGACTACAAACTTTATCAAGTTAAACACACTGTCCTGGTGATTAATACCAACAAATTGATTTAGAAAGACACTTTAGCAAACACTTTGACATATTTATTAGAAAAAGTTTCGGTCCTGGGACCTTGATCAGGTCCCAGGACCGAAACGTTTTCTAATATGTCCTGGTGTTTGCTCAAGTGTCTTTCTAAACACACTGCCCTGTTAATTTAGGGAAAATCTTAATTCTGCATTCATTTAGATCACATCAGTAAAGCCGTCACTAGTTTAGTGCTTTTCTATAATAATAATTTTAATTAACGTGTATTCATATTTAAAAATAAAAGTAAATTAAAAATTTTTATAGAAAATATAAATTTGAAGTTTCAATCATAAAATAATGGAGTCCATGGATTCGGATATTAAACTAAAATTACAATAAAATACAGGGATACATTAGTTTAAAATACATTTTTAATTAATAATGTATAAAGATTTTTTATCTCTTATCTTACATTATATATAAGCAATTAAAATGTTATTAATTTTTATATTTGTTCGTTGCAGGGACAAGTTTACATCGCCTGTGGTCACGCCAACAGAATTGGAGCGTCATTGCCAGTATTTCCTCCTTCCCCCTTTTCCCCTCATTTCTTCCCCCCTTCCTATACAAATTAGTACACTTACACACTGATGAACACACGTCATTTTATCCTAGTCAACCACGAGTAGTTTAACACTACACAGGTTCTAGTTACGAAGTAATAAGTTTTTAATAACCACTAGTCATCTCTCTTCTACTCACTACTCCACGAAGTATTATTTTCGAATGGGGTGACAGATCAAGAAGTTTAATTACGCAACCATTACGGAATATATCCCAAATGGTGACTCACCCACTTAACATCCACTACACAATCATTTCGGAATATTTCCTATGTGGTAATCCATCCACTCAGTATCCACTACACAGCTATTTAGGAGCATTTCCTAAGTGGTGACCCATTCAGCAATCACTACACAACCATTTAGGAGCATTTCCTAAGTGGTGACCATTCAATATCCACTACACAACCATTTAGGAGCATTTCCTAAGTGGTGACCCACTCAATATCCACTACACAACCATTTAGGAGCATTTCCTAAGTGGTGACCACTCAATATCCACTACACAACCATTTAGGAGCATTTCCTAAGTGGTGACCCACTCAATATCCACTACACAACCATTTAGGAGCATTTCCTAAGTGGTGACCCACTCAATATCCACTACACAACCATTTAGGAGCATTTCCTAAGTGGTGACCCACTCAATATCCACTACACAACCATTTAGGAGCATTTCCTAAGTGGTGACCCACTCAATATCCACTACACAACCATTTAGGAGCATTTCCTAAGTGGTGACCCACTCAATATCCACTACACAACCATTTAGGAGCATTTCCTAAGTGGTGACCCACTCAATATCCACTACACAACCATTTAGGAGCATTTCCTAAGTGGTGACTCACTATCCACTACACAACCATTTAGGAGCATTTCCTAAGTGGTGACTCACTATCCACTACACAACCATTTAGGAGCATTTCCTAAGTGGTGACTCACTATCCACTACACAACCATTTAGGAGCATTTCCTAAGTGGTGACTCACTCACTATCCACTACACAACCATTTAGGAGCATTTCCTAAGTGGTGACCCCACTCACTATCCACTAAACTACCATTTAGGAGCATTTCCTAAGTGGTGACCCACTCAATATCCACTACACAACCATTTAGGAGCATTTCCTAAGTGGTGACTCACTCAGTATCCACTACACAACCATTTAGGAGCATTTCCTAAGTGGTGACCCCCCACTATCCACTAGACAACCATTTAGAAGCATTTCCTAAGTGGTGACCCCACTCACAATCCACTACACAACCATTTAGGAGCATTTTCCTAAGTGGTAACCCACTCATTTCTCACCATACAATAATTTAGGATTATTTCCCAAGTTTTAACCCCACACAGTTTCCAGTATTCAATCATTTAGAAGTATTTCCCGCTACACAACCATTTAGGGTTATTTCCTAAGTGGTTAAACGCTTTACACTGCACCACTAAGATTGCTACTTAAGTGTTAACTTCAGCACCCGCCACGTACAGTCATTCTACACACGACAATTCATACTGTATTTCTACTAAGTTACGCAACTCTTGCTTCAACTGCCCGAGACAATTACATTCGTTTCCTCACACGATACCTCTGTGGAACCTACTCCCTTTAACGTATATACACCCACCGTGAGATACTCGCCCTTGTGCAAACACAAAGGTATAAGCTAATATAATAGGTCTCCAGGGAATTATTTGAAAACAAATTCTTTCATCTTAACTACATTCATCCCCCCCCATCCCACGTCCAACATGGCTCCTCCTTATTCCGCTGGCATCCTGGCACGTTCGCTGGTCCGAGTGACAGGCAGTGGCAGAGGAAACCCTCAAGACAGCGTTCTTTGCGATCTGTCCCGAGTGTCGAGTCTAGCTGCCTCGGTTCCTATGCCTCGAAACCTGCCTCCGGCGCTGCTTCGCCCGCCGGGTGAATTACCCGTTGACACTCTGCGCAATCCTCGCCTCGGAGCAAGTCCCCAGCATGAGCAACAAACTACAGTTCACCCAGCAGATGTTGCCAGTGGTCAGCGTAAGCGACCCAGATCTCAGGCTTTCCCAGACGACGAGACTTACTCAAGATCCAAGATTAGCAAGCCTGATGTGGTCTTCTCTAAGAGCCAGATGAATCAATTCTCCTCTGTACCAGAAATACAAGCTGGGATACAGAACCTTCAGCAGACTAAGCCAACACCTCAGGTAGTCAAACAGAACCACCTCCAAATCACGCCAGCACCTCGGGTGATCGTGGCACAGAACCCCCTTCAGCAGACCACGCCAGCACCTCAGGTGCTCCTGGTACAACAAAACCAATCCCAGCAGACCACACCTGCATACCAGGTGTTCATGGTACAATTACCATCTCTCTCTCAAAACCAAGTTCAACCGGCCAGACCAACACCCCAGGCAGCAATGGCACAGATACAAAACCTACTTCCACAGACCAGCACAGTACCCAAGGTTGTAGTAGCACAGCTACAGGACCTACTTCCACAGACCAGCACAGTACCCAAGGTTGTAGTAGCACAGCTACAGGACCTACTTCCACAGACCAGCACAGTACCCAAGGTTGTAGTAGCACAGCTACAAAACCTACTTCCACAGACCAGCACATTACCCCAGGTTGTTGTAGCACAGCAACAGCCTCTCCAACAGAGCAACTTTGCGTCCCAGATAAATCCAGAAGCATTACAAGCCATTCAAGAACAGCTCCAGGCTTTTTCTCCTAGCCTTGGGAGATGCATCTCACTGAATGAGGTAGTGGAAGAGTCTAAACAACTGAGAGAAGAGAATGATACGATGCGTAAACAGCTCTCTCTCTTCAGGCAGCTGTTCCAAAACAAGGAAAGACTGGCTTCCGTGGCCAAGAGACTGGGTGTTGCAATTGCTTAGGACTTGAACAATTTTTGTTTCTTAAAAAACAGGCTGTGAAGATTATCATAATTTTGTAATTTAAAACCAAAGTACCACAATTTTGTTTAATTTTGCTAATATTTTTTTTAATAAATGTAAATTAATTTTGATTACTATGTAAATTAATAATAATGTAAAATTATGAAGTAAAAAAGCTTAATATATTTTACTTAACTTGTGTAAGTTTTTTTTAACTATCATTCTCGTTAAAACTTATCAACCCACGACGTTTTCTAACTAAGGACACGTTTCAACGAAATTAATCGTTTACTGTAAAATTTTTTTTACAAAATAAACTTTTTAATTCCAATTGCCTTAAGTCTCTCCTAAAGTGAAATGGGTTATGGTTATGGAAATGTTTGGTATAGTTTCATTTTACATTGTAACATAGCAAGTTAACCTTGTGAAAACTTGTACAGTGTAAACAATTTACCTGCTTTACCTTAAGGGGGGAAACAAATATATTTTATTACCTAAGACATATCACCTCGTACATCATATTCTGTATTACAATATGTTCTTGTGTTCACAAAGTCAAATTCAGTGAATAATAATATTAATTTCTGAAAGTACATGATACAACTTATACAGACCAAGATGACACCAGTGACGTACTATATAGTCCCCCCCTTGTTATTCATAGCATTTCGGGCAAATTAGGTTAATTTTGTTTCCAGGATGCCATCCACGACAGTCGGCTAACACTCGGGTACCTGTTTACTGCTAAGTGATTAGGGAAAGCAGGTGTCTTAATGAAACATACCCTAATGTTTCCACCCATACCGGGGACTGAACCACAGCATACATAAGGGGGATTACCAATAGACCGCTGGCTGTCTTCAAGAAGGCACTGGACAGGCACCTAAAGTCAGTACCTGACCAACCGGGCTGTGGTTCGTACGTCAGTTTGCGTGCGGCCAGCAGTAACAGCCTGGTTGATCAGACCCTGATCCACCACGAGGCCTGGTCTCAGACTGCGCCGCGGGGGCGTTGACCCTCGAAACCCTCGCCAGGAAAACGGACCTCAGCGTGCGAGCTGAATGCGCTACCAACCGAGCTATACACCGAAATAAATAAATATATATATATATATTTTTTTTTTTTTTTTTTTTTCAACAAGTCGGCCGTCTCCCACCAAGGCAGGGTGACCCAAAAAGAAAGAAAATCCCCAAAAGAAAAAACTTTCATCATCATTCAACACTTTCACCACACTCATACATAATCACTGTCTTTGCAGAGGCAGCTCAGATACGACAGCTGAGAAAAGTCCCTCCCAGCTGTCACTATCTCAGACCCCTCCTGGTGGGTTGATAATACAAGGTCAGTGTGGCTTATTTTTATTATATTTCTTTTAGGTCTTCTTCCCATAATGCGTCCCACTAGAGTAACCTAATTCCTGAATGCCTATCTACTGCTAGATGAACAAGGACAGCAGGTGTTGAGACACCCAAACATCTCTCCCCAACACTATCCAAGACCTTTCGGTTCTGAACCGAAAGCTCTACCACTGAGCTAATATGCCAAGTTAAAGACATTTGCAGGTAGTAATTATGTTTGTCAGGGAGCGCAAGTATCTCCCGACACGGGACTACCAGACGATCCAAACAGTGTTATATTAATGGTATAAAAAAAAACTTCACCTCACCTGTCACCAGTATACTATAGCTCATTCCTGCTGAAGGAGAGGACCAAACATCCACGTCCTGCCTAGTTTTGTCGGGAGTTTATATAGTTTTACAGGGAGTTTATGCCAAACTTGACATAGCCTGCTTCTCATCTGCAAGGCTTACCGGGCCCGCTACTTCCCCAAGGACAGGTAACGCATGCCTGACTCATCACCGAGATCTGGGGAAAGCTCACCAAACTACACAAAGGCTCTTGACAGAGGAAGTGTGGAATACTCCCATGCAAATGCATATACCTAGGTGATGAACAGGATTTTGCAGGAGAGAGCTCGCCGAGTAAATCTAGCACCCATACTCTAGCCAGTAATGGAACAGGATTTTGCAGGAGAGAGCTCGCCGAGTAAATCTAGCACCCATACTCTAGCCAGTAATGGAACAGGATTTTGCAAGTGTGGCAGGGAAGAGCTGGCCGAGGAATAGATCTGGCAACCATACCTCAGACTCCTTACGAAAGCAGAAGATATTAGACGGTGCAACAAACCCCCACTGAAAAGCAGGGGTGCCATGAGTACACTAAGAGAAGACTGTGCGGGGCCCAAGACTGATCAACAGCCTCCCATCATACATAAGGGAAATTACCAACAGACCCCTAGCTGTCTTCAAGATGGAACTGAGCAGATATCTAAATTCAGTACCCGATCAGCCGGGTTGTGGTTCATGCGTTGGATTGCGTGCGGTCAGTAGTAACCGAACCTGGTAAATCAGGTCCTGATTTACCGGGAAGCCTAGTCGGGGACAGGGCCGCGGGGGCGTTAACCTCCGGAATGACCTCTAGGTCCACGCAGGGGCCAAGAGTAGCTTCCACAGAGGAACCAACAGACAAAAATTAAGAGTTGGGGAAAGAGAGAACAATAGAGGTGGAAAACTAAAGAAAATAGTATACTACCAGTTGACTAATAAGACGAGTCCACTACCCTCCACTACTCCCCATATTACCCATCAACGTAACAAGCATCGTCAACTGACTTTCGAGATCAACCCTTACCCCCAACCCAGGGTACATTCCCACGATGGCTCGCTCAGAATTAACAGAGCATAGCTTACCAAAACTGCCTTTTTAAGACGGAGTGCTTGAGGCACTAGCTAGTAATGGGCGAGAACGAACCAGCAAGAATGCTGAGTTACACACACACACTCACTATTCTGGGAGAGAGGTAACCTCAGGCAATACTTCCTCCGTTAGACAGTCACCGGATAAATCATAATGTGTCACTGGGTGGTACATCTGACTATCCAATTCCCTCTGGGTGGTGTGAAGCACCTTAATACTGCAATTAGTGAGAACACATGAAGAGTACAAGACAAGGACCCCTTCCATCATCATCTGGAGCAAACCTTAACGCATGGGGAAAAAATATCTGCTACGTAATCCAAATAGTGGGAGAGACTCGCTGGGTTCTTAGGCTAAGGGGCCCCTGGCATTGTGCGCGCGCTGAGAAAAAAAAATCGAAAAAATACGAAAATTGAGTTTTTCTTACCAAAAATTAGCTGATCTTTCTGGCAACCCCCTCGTATAATTATCATCATTATACGATGTTTCTACAAGGAATTATAGTAATTTGTAACAGGTATGGTGTCGGCGCTTGTCATGACATGCGCGCTGACGCGGCAAAAAAAAAATAATATGGCCTGAGAACCAATCAGGAGCCTTCTCTGGCCTTCTCGGATAAGAAGTGCAGACGGGATAAATTACGATGTAGCGGCCAAGACACACCAGCCAACAAATTGTTCTTTTCTTACGCTAATATCATTAATAATGTTTATTTACTTACTACAATTGATCTATTATGACATAAGGCGACATATTAATAACATAGAAACATGAAAAACACACCAGAATAAATATTATGTGGCATAATATGACGGTCGATCGGCTGGTAGTGGGAGGGTAAGATCGAACATAAGGATTATTTTTTCCCATTCTCACATCCTGTTATGAGAGAAAACGGATCTAGCGATGGTAAACTGTAGTAGACACTCATAGATGATGAAAACAGTGGAAAAAAAAAAGTATTTTTTCGGGATTTTTTTTTTCCGACTACTCGGGCTACCGCGCGCTTCGGCCATTATCTCGGAAGTAAGTTATTTACCTTTGTGAGGGCAAACAATGATTAATAATGAACGAATTGACGTGATTTTCACAATAAACATAGAAGAATGAATGCTTTACAAGGTCAAGTAATAATAATAATATTTTTATTTCGATGCAAGTTACAAGTATACATAGTTATTGGTAGTTACAATTATAAAACTGTAATGCAAGGAGAGCCACTGGCATGCCATGGCATTAGGGGCAGCTTATTCTAAAGACTTATTCACTAAGTACTTAATACTAGAGAAATTGATTGAGTTTATTCTAGTTATATATTATTTCAAATTACAATATGATTATACATACTATTAAAAGACAATACTAGAGAAATTGGTTGAGTTTATTCTAGTTGTATATTTTATTTCAAGTTACAATATGTTGATGCTATACTAGTAAAATAACAATACTAGAGAAATTTATTGAGTTTCTTCTAGTTATATATTTTATCTCAAATTAACAAAATGATACTATACTATTTTAAATGACAATATTATGATATGAAATTGCAACAAGTGTTAAGGAGGATGACAATATAAAACTGAGATTATCTTAATTAAAATAACATTGGGTTTGAAAGTTTGTTACAGTATGAGTATTTAGTATAGGGTGAGTAGGTGATTTTTGAGAAGAGTCTTGAATTGATTTTCCGACAAGGTTAACTTAATATTTACTGGTAATGAATTCCAGATTCTGGGGCCCTTTATGTGCATAGAATTTTTACATTGGTTAGTATGGACTCGGGGTATGTCAAATAGTGATCTGTCTTGTGTCATGGTCGTGGGACCTATTAAAGTGTTCCTGTTTGAAGTATCCCAAATAGTATTTTCAGATTTGTGTGGGGATAAAAGTCCGATATTTTGCTAAATGTCAAGCAACCTACAAACTATTTTTTTTAGAATGAAGATAAGCTTTATTACAGAATAAGTCCGCTTGGCACGATGGACTTAGAAGTGTTCTATCAGCAGAAAGTGTCAAAACAACTTTCCCAACAACCACTTGAGATATATATTCCGAAGTGGAATTTTTAGGAATTTTCAGTAAATCTTGCGTAGTTCATTTGCTTTTTGGCCGATTTTATTGGAACTTCGTCACAGCTCCTTCTATATAAGCTTCTAATAGTACACCAAAAATGAGCGCAATTGGTAAACAAATAAAAAAGTAGTCATTTTGTGCAGGGGCCCCTAAGCCACTCAAACCTCGCCACCATGGTAAGGTGATCCAGTTTTGGAGAGGATTCACTGTGTAGGACATCAGTTGTGGTTAATAAAGATATCCACAGCATTTAAATATCATTTACTCGTGTGTCAAATGCTCCCAAAGTTAAATTCTCGTCTATTAACAAAAATATAAGCGAAAATAAATTAATGCTAATAAATTCAATACATAAAGGCAATAAAGACTTTTGTAGTGGAAATAGGAAATCAAGACCCACCGAGTGGACAACGCAATCCAGTCACAATCACTTTCATTACACATCTGATTAAGCCACGGTAAAATATTAACTTATTAGTAACTGGCTCCGCAACCTCACAGGAACTAATTTTTACACCCTATTTAAAACAAGAGGATCACTACCGGGTGGCATCTAAAGAAAAAGTTTAAATTCATTATCTTACCTTAGAGAGCCGAGTAGAATACAGCAGCAGCAGAGATCAACATAACACCACGTTAAAACTTGAGTGTCACCTCCAAGTGATCCACTCCACACAATCTAAATTCATAAATAGAAAACTGACTTAACTACACTAGTTATAAATGAATAACATTTAGTTTTACATTAATTTTATTCATGAATGATACATCCTAGGGAAGGGAGGGCCACTATGAAATTAATATGGAATGATTTATTGGGAAACGCTAAGCCAGCGATGGCCATACAACGCCTGGGGAATGGCAGGCAGTCAAGTTTGATCAGAGGAAGGGAAGAAATTACTATTTCTTGTAATGGAGAGCCCTCCCGCCCCTTCCTTGATGGTGGACGTTTAAACTATGGAAAATACATCACTTTGTCCATAACTTTCAAGGGGAAGATGCGTCTATATGCAAGGGAAAGGCTTTTGGTCCAAGGAATTAGAGTTACATTCACATTCTTCAAATATGACCTCTCATACCACAAGCGCTGTATGACTGCTAGTTTAGCGCTTCCCCAAGAGCATAATAATGCACTGTGTATACAACTGTCACCCTGTAAGACACCTGATGTCCACGTTCACCTATCAGTAAAATAGGTACCTGGGTGTTAGTCAAACTGGCGTGGGTCGCATCCTGGGGACAAAATTGACCTAATTTGCCCGAAATGCTCTGCATAACAATCGGCTTTTTATATAGTATGTCATTGATGTCAGCTAGGCTTGTATACCTTGTACATGTACTTGTAGAAATAGAGATTATTGTTATTATTATTATTGAGATTTATTATACGAGTAAATTACCTGCATGAGGTTTACAGGGTATTACCTGAATTATTACTGGCAAGTAATTTTGGTGAGATAAGTGGGACTTAAGTCACAGTAGGTCGCCAAACTAACTCCCTTGATGCCCACTTCTTCACCACTCACAAAAAGCTAGACCTGACATTAAATCAATTTCTCGAAGGGTCCAAATAGCATCACATTTTAATGTCATTGTTATATTTTTCAAATTTAAACTTGCTAAATTTAGGAAAATTCAAAATTTTCCACATTATTAATCTTTTGATGACCGACCGCCCACCCTTGGGTATGGGGTGCATATAAAGATATTAAACTAAGTAACCCATCGTGGGAACATCCTCAGTGTACTGTTACAATGGCGAGTCTAAATGAAAAGCACAATTTCGTTTATTTTACCAAAAACTTTTCTAATTGCTCAATTTATATTTACATTTTATGCACTATCTTCAAATGTGATATTACTTTTGTGGGGGGGTTGCAACATTAATCAAACCATAGTTACAACGTGGAAACACACTTCAGTGTGCTCTACACTAGTAAAACCCCGCCTCGGCAGTGATAATCTTATTTCTAACTTTAGGTATGTTGACCTTATAATTAACAGATCGGAAGGAATTGTTATTAAAAACGCAATATAAGCAAGGAGGTCTCTGCCCGTCCCGAATAAGCACAAAGTTTTTAATCAGGAAAATCTACAAATGATTTTATAGACTGCATCATAAATTGGAGCAATGGTTCTAAGGACATCCAGATGTTATAGGAATATCAATTTATGCAAATTTAACCTTGGATAACCCAATAAAATTAAACGAGTTACTGACTTTTTTATGGCTTATCCTAAGAAATGAACAACTAACTATGCAAGTCAACTGTAATTGAAAATTGTGTGTTGTACCTAGATAAATTTACTTAAGCTTATACGAATCATGCCAGATCCTATACTATAATCCAAGCTCATCACGAATTTAATTTAAAAAGGAACCTTAAGTCCACAACATCCATGCACAATGATCTGATACTAAATTTAATGTCATTGTAAGTGTCTGATTTTACCTTACCCCTAGTGTATCTCCTTTCATTATAACTACTTTTAACACAGTTAAGATACTTACCCGTTTCAAACTTTTAAATATAATTAATATTTATCACAAGAACTCCAATGGAAATAAGTCAGACTTTTTTGGGTTATCCTAGGTAATCTACACACATGCTGCTATGTATAATATAATATCTTTATTTACTACAAGTACATGTACAAGGTATACAGGTCTAGATGACATACTACTATATAGAAAGCCCCTTGTTATACCTGGAGAGTATGATAAATGGTTTTGATGGAGTGAACACATCGATTCCAGGCTGAGGGACTGATTACCTCAAACTCCTCCTCTCCTTATACCTTCCCGCTTTGTATTGGACTGATGAAGCCAGTGTGTGGCGAAACGTTTCTTCAATAAAGATTCCCATATATTGCATAAGTGTCTCAATTCTTTAACCTGGAGAGTATACCTGGAGAGGGTTCCGGGGGCCAACGCCCCAGCGGCCCGGTCTGTTATGCATAACATTTCGGGCAAATTAGGTCAGTTTTGTCCCAGGATGCGACCCACATCAGTCGACTAACATCCAGGTACCCATTTTACACTGATGGGTGAACAGGGACAGCGGGTGTCTTAAGGAAACACGTCCCTAATGTTTTCCAACCGTACCGGAGGAGATTCGAACCCCGGACCTCAGTGTGCGAGCTGAGCTGAGAGCGCTAGCAATCGAGCTAGGGAACAATCTATGTAACAGTTTTCATAAGTACCTGTAAGAGGCCAAATCTTAACAATAAATGTGTACACCGTTTTCTCCTCTATCTTAAAATGAACAACCACAATCTGGTGGAGAAACGAACTAAAAATATCAACTCACCGAATTATTAATGACCAGATCAAAGAGATATTTTGAAGTGTTCAGGGATAACACCTAACAATAATGTTGGCAACTACGGTGATAATACGCATTCCCGTGAACGCTGCCCACCTTGTGAAAACTTCCCTAAACGATGATTACCAACCTTGACATTCAGCTCTGTAAGAAGTTCTAGGGGTGTGCCAAAGTATCGGTATCCATGAGTATCAGTAAATTCTAATGGCATCGGTATAGGCTTAAAACTAAGTATCGGTAAAAACCTTGGTATTGTACTACCCCAAGACCAAAAACTACTGAGTAAGCCTCAATAAGCGGCCCGTAATGTTCATTGTGTAATTATGAAATTGTCTTACATGAACATGGTACTGTGGCTTTATAAAAAAATATATATTTAAACGTATAATTGTGACTTAAATCCTCTCTGAATATCTCTATAGTCTTACTATTATCAGTAAGAAGCGCTAAACCCACTAGGGTCATACAGCGCTGCTACAGTCTTACCAGTTATCTGTGATAGGCTGCAATTTGCAACAACCATATTGAACCTCACAAAAATAATGAAATGTACGCATACCTCCTAAGCCAATTGTTTACCATCCTCTTAGTCAATTTATTGTCTATGAATCGTAGCCGCACTGCTCATTACGAGGCTTTAAAATATCAAAAACAATTTCAGCTAACTGTGTGACAATACTATGCATGCAAATGGCTCTTCAAAAGTACAGCAAACAGATCACAAATGCTTTAGGCAGATATTTAAGCATTTACAAAAATCCTCCACTAGGAGGAAACTTAGTGACCAATAAATTAGAGACCCCCCCCCCTCATATTTAACAGAACATAAGAAAATTAAAGCAACCGGTCCTCTAAAGAGGACGTAATTTTTCGTACAGTTCGTTGATTTCTGTCCAATATAAGTTTCTATAAAATCGAACATTAGTTTAGATAACAGTAATGTATGTTAGGTAAAAGGTCACATTTGAGACTGAAACACTATTGTGGCACGTGTGTCCTTTTGCCTAACATGATCGGTATTCTACCAACATTATTACATTAACGTAAATCATCCTACATTGAATTATATTTAAATTATAACAACCTAACAACAAAGACGGCTTACGTCTGGCAGCGGCTGAAAGCGCGCTTAGCTCACATATTGAGTGTCCGTGGTTCGATCTCCGGCACAGGTGAAAACGTTGGGCATGTTTCCTTACACCTGCTGTCCCGGATCACCTAGCAGTAAGTAGGTACTTGGGTGTTAGTCCACTGTTGTGGGTGGCATCCTGAGGGGCAAGATTGAAGGACCACAATAGAAATAAGATACAAAGCCCAAACAAATCTTATACTTCCTTCCAGTTCTCAGAAATTTACCCGTATTCGTACCGACACTGAGAATACAAGAAAAACGGTTTAGCAAGCACCGGATGGAAATCACTCCAAGATCGTTTTGACCGAGGAAAGATTTTGGGAATATTTTCCGGCCAGCTATCAAGAGTTTTCCGTCAGTCAGGGGCAGCGCCAAAAATGTCTATATTAGGGAGAGGGGAGCTTAAGGGTGGCTATTTGGTTAAGTCTTTTTGAAACTGCGTTATTTTTATTTGTGAAAGGCCTCTGGGGGCTGAAGGAATTCTGGGGGGCTAAAGCACTCCCTAGCCTCTCTTGACGCTGCTCCTTCATCCAGTGTTTTCTAGAATAGATACTGGAATTTACACCCCCACACCCAATTCTGAGTTAAGAATGACCATTATTTTGAAAGCCGCCTATAGATCGACTTCACACGGCGAGGGTCTGGGTTCGATTTCCGGTAAAGAGGTGGAAACATTTTGCATGTTTCCTTACACCTGTTGTCTATGTTCACCCATCAGTAAAAATGGGTACCTGGGTGTTAGTCGACTGGTGTGGGTCGCATCCTGGGACAAAATTGACTTAATTTGCGGGAAATGCTCTGCATAACAAGCGGCTTTCTATATAGTAGTATGCTCATTTCAGAGCCTAGCCCTGAGGTATACTAACCCCGACCCCCCCACCCAGTCACCTATTTCCCAGGTACCTATTTACCGATAAGTGAACAGGGATTGTTGTATTCAAAAGGGGGCATATTTTTTTTTGTTAGAAAAAAATATGGGGAGCGCTAAAACCCTTAGGATTATACAGCGCCTGTGGGGAGGATGGAAGGTATTCAGGCTCAATTCAGGGAACTGGAGTACACATCCAATTCCCTAGATCAAGAGCCCCTCACCAGCATCAAAGAACATCCCTTGAGGGGAACCACTGCTTTAACTTGGAATATAATTGTTGTTATTACTAAGAACCAAACCGTTGCTAAGTCATAATGAGAAGCACTAAACCTGTACAAGGAGTTAAAAAACGCCTGGACAAAGAAATAATCTTGATCCAAAATGGAGTCAAATTCTTTGGAACATGAGCCCCCCCCCCTCTTTTCTCGCCTCTCACGATGGCTATATAATATTCGTGAGTACTAAACCCGTTGGGGTCAAACAACGCCTAGAGGTATGGGTAGCTTTCAAGTTCGATCCAAGGAAAGTGAGCCACTCATTGGCATCGTCCCAAATCAAGTGGACAATGTTGTAGACATATTAATCACTGAATAATCAGTTAAGGTGACTACTACATTATACACAGTTAAACATAACCTGCATAAATGGTAAAAACATGTCATAGAACATTTAGAAAAAACAAAAAAAAAAAACATAATCTTACACCTATAAACCCTTGAGTAGAGCTGCACACCCTCCTCCTCCAGCAGCAGGAAGGTGACTGCTGTCGCCTTCAGGGTGTTGCTCCCTCACCCCTGGCGGTAACTCAACAAATTATACTTTATTTCAACATTACATTGTTTATACAGAAATGGATGACACTTTAGAGTATGTTGAAAGCCCATAGTTATGCAGATTATTATTATCATCATAACTAGGCGCTAAACCCATAAGGGTCATACAGTGCTGCATAGTTATGGAGAACATTTTACACCAAACTCCGCATAAAACGAACCACACCATCATATTACCCATATACTTTTTACCATTTATTTCATTCTGACTGCAACTGAGTTAACTTTCAATTGGTCATAAGACGCTGAGAAGCGCATTTCCCTATAACTTTAACTCCGGTTAACTATATCTCAAGAAAATATATATACACTGAAAGGTTTATTATTATTATTATCAAAAGAAGCGCTAAACCACAAGGACTGAAAGGTTTATCTCTGTATTTAAATATATTCAGAGTTTACTTTGTCTTATTTTTTTATGGTGAGTTGACATGCGGTTTTAACGCTCCTGTAGTCAATAGACGTTAAACCCAATTAATAAACCTACCAGCATCAAGGCATGTAAGAGGCATAGTAGGTATTCCTCACAGGTATTCCTTATAGTAGGTATTCCTCATAGGAATCCTTTATAGTAGATATTCCTCATAGGACTCCTTCATAGTTGGTATTCTTTATAGTATTATTATAAAACCAAGCGCTGATTCCTTATAGTAGTTACTATTACTGTCAAAAAGAAGCACTAAACCCACAAGAGGTCATATAGTAGGTTATATATATGCCGTAAGTGGCTTGGTTGGCAATGCTCTTACCTCGCACACTGAGTATCTGTGGTTCAATACCAGGCACGGGTGGAAACGTTGGTCATGTTTCCTTACACCTGCTGTCCCTGTTCACCTAGTAGTAAGTAGGTACCTGGATGTTAGTCCAGTATTGTGGGTGGCATTCTGGGGGACAAGACTGAAGGACCACAAAGGTCCTCGATGGCTACTGACTTTCTTGTGTTATCCTGGGTGGCTAACCCTCCAGGTTAAAAATCCAAACGATTCTAATTTTATCTTAATCTTAGTCTTTTGCTAGGATAAAACCTTGCATAAATAACAAAAAGGCACAATACCGTGACTGGAACAATACACAAATAACCCACACATAGGAGAGAGAGGAGTTTACGACGACGTTTCGGTCCGACTTGGACCAAGGTAGAACCAAGTCAGACCGAAACGTCGTCGTAAGCTCCTCTTTCCTATGTGCGGGTTATTTGTGTATAAAACCTTGCCCTTGTTTGCATTGAACAGCATCTGCCACTTGTCTAACTGTAACATCAGTTTATCCAGGTCATCCTGTAGCTTTCTAATGTCTTCATCAAATATTATTTGATATAGTAGTGTTGAGGTGGGGGTGTTCCTGATGGTATCAGATGTCACCTGATGGTATCAGATGTCACCTGATGGCTGTCTCTTGGTGGTCCAAATCAATTTAGCCAAAATGCTGCAGATATTAAAGCACTTCATATTCTGCACAACTGTATTGCTAAGGCTAATGACTGCAAATTTCAGGCAATACCACTTTTGCAAATCCTCCTCAATTTGTTTGTTATAACTCCACTTTATCAAGTGGTCATGGTTATTTCTGTGAATAACACGGGTAATGTTAACACAGCAGACATATTAATGCTTACTGATGTAGATGTGCAAGTCTCTAGCTACAGTGGTAGCCACTTTTTCACACCCTCCATGTAGTATAACATATAAACCAGCCTTGGTTTCAAATAGACTTGTTAAGACCTTAATGGCTCAGATGTGCTGCTCAAAATTAACATGCTATTTTTGTTCTACCTGGATACCCTTGTGGTTTAGCACTTCTTTTGATTATAATAATAATGTTCTACCTGGAGAATGTTCTGGGGGTCAATGCCCCCGTGGCGTGGTCCATAACCAGGCCTCATGGTGGATCAGTTTGATCAATTAGGCTATTACTGCCAGCCACATGCAATCCAACATACGAACCACAGACCAGCTGGTCAGGTACTGATTTTAGGTGCCTGTCCAGCTCCCTTTTGAAGACTATCTCCAAAAATAAAAATTTTCACAAGAAATAATTACTTATTCCATGTTGTACATAGGGGTACTATAGTGCATAATCTGAGCCCTTCCATTATTTCTCAATAACAATAACCTACCTAATGCCTTCCAGGAGCTTCAAATAATTCTGCTTGCAGATAACTCTTGTCATCTCAAATCCAGATCGTTTTGTTGTCAGCCTCACTCTTGTTTGGGAATAATGCTAAAAATATTCAATTAAACAAAGGTAAATAATACATATACACATTAAAAGACAAGATGAGGAAAAATGCTCACGTATACACTCTAAAAACAAACTAAAATTCAACACTCACATCCAGAACACATCTAAGAAAGTTTCTAAGAGTGGACATAACTATGTAGTATCTTTAACAACACTATTCACCCTGTACTACTTCTCTGTCTGTCCTTGCCTCACTCATGCAGTGGCATGCAGATGGGAAGGCCGAAGGGGCAGTGGCATCCAAATGGGGGGCATCCAATTAGAGAGGGAAATAAGATAGTGATCGCATTTTCAGTCGCAAGTTGTAAAAGGTCATTTTCAAAACTCACATTAATAAAAACGTATCCGAGGTCTTCAATGTCACAGGAGTGACTGACCAACCTGGCTTTAATAAGCATTGAAAAAGAATTTCTCACAGCTGATGTAAAAAGTTTAGTAGTTCAAGTGTTTTCTGACAGGAGGAATCATTTGGGGAAAAGTACTTAATAAATTTGGTTGATTTATATTTAAATTGAATAAAGTGTTTACGTATTTCATGTTTCATCTGTGTTTACATATATTCAAAATATCTCCTTTTCTCATAATATTTCTCAGTACTAGGCCTTATACTCGAGTCTTTGGGGCATACAATCAAGAAGTTGGCCCCGGGCATCACCAGACCTCTGCACGTCACTGCACTCACGACATATGTGTATGGGGATCTACAAGAGTAAATAACCTAAAATCCACCGTAACAAAAAAAAAAAAAAAAATTCTGATGTTAGCATGACCACTCAATTTGGTTAAAGACAAAACATATCCCATCTTTTCAAAAGCTTAAATTTACTTAAAAAAATTTTGGCATAATATATATTTTTTTTTTTTTTCAACAAGTCAGCCGTCTCCCACCGAGGCAGGGTGACCCAAAAGAAAGAAAATCCCTAAAAAGAAAATACTTTCATCATCATTCAACACTTTCACCTCACTCATACATAATCACTGTCTTTGCAGAGGCACTCAGATACGACAGCTGAGAATAGTCCCTCCCAGCTGTCACTATCCCAGACCCCTCCTTTAAAGTGCAGGTATTGTACTTCCCATTTCCAGGACTCAAGTCCAACTAAATCAATTAACTGGTTTCCCTTAATCCCTTCACAAAATATTACCCTGCTCACACTCCAACAGCTCGTCAGGTCCCAAAAACCATTTGTCTCCATTCACTCCTATCTAACACGGTTGCTGGAAGTCCAAGCCCCTAGCCCACAAAACCTCCTTTACCCACTCCCTCCAACCTTTTCGAGGACGACCCCTACCCCGCCTTCCTTCCCCTACAGATTTATACGCTCTCCAAGTCATTCTACTTTGATCCATTCTCTCTAAATGACCAAACCACCTCAACAACCCTCTTCAGCTTTCTGACAAATACTTTTAGTAACTCCACACCTCCTAATTTCCACACTCCGAATTTTCTGCATAATATTTACACCACACATTGCCCTTAGACAGGACATCTCCACTGCCTCCAGCTGCCTCCTCGCTGCAGCATTTGCAACACATGCTTCACATCCATATAAGTGTGTTAGTACCACTATACTTTCGTACATTCCCTTCTTTGCCTCCATGGATAACGTTTTTTGTCTCCACAGATACCTCAATGCACCACTCACCTTTTTTCCTTCATCAATTCTATGGTTAACCTCATCCTTCATAAACCCATCCGCTGACAAGTCAACTCCCAAATATCTGAAAACATTTACTTCTTCCATAATCCCTCTCTCCAATGTGATATCCAATTTTTCTTTATTTAAATCGTTTGATACCCTCATCACCTTACTCTTATCTATGTTCACTTTCAACTTTCTTCCTTTACACACCCTCCCAAACTCGTCCACTAACCTTCGCAACTTTTCTTTATTATTATTATTATAATCAAAAGAAGCGCTAAACCACAGGGGTTAACTTTTCTTTAGAATCTCCCATAAGCACAGTATCAGCAAAAAGTAACTGTCAACTCCCATTTTGCATTTAATTCCCCATAATTTAATCTCACCCCTCTCCCCAACACCCTTGCATTTACTTCTTTTACAACCCCATCTATAAATATATTAAACCACCATGGTGACATTACACATCCCTGTCTAAGACATACTTTTACCGGGAAGTAATCTCCCTCTCTCCTACACACCCTAACCTGAGCCTCACTATCCTCATAAAAACTCTTTACAGCCTTCAGTAACATACTACCTATTCAATACACTTTTAACATTTGCCACATTGGTCCCCTATCCACTCTATCATATGCCTTTTCTAAATCCATAAATGCAATGAAAACTTCCCTACCTTTATCTAAATACTGTTCACATATACATAGCGTTATCCACTGCAAATCCCCCCCAAATTCATTGTACTAGGTCTGTGCCAATATAAGGGATAGCTGAGAATAGGTTTGTAATTACTGTAGCACCTCAAAAAGATATTTGTCCCCAGGGCAGGACATAGCCTAGAAAGGCTGAGGCCATAGTCAGGAATAAAATGATTACCCCGATTATTCATGCATGGAATATGTTATAGGATTCATAATAAATTCCCCGCCCAATATGAGAGTAAATACAGATGAAGAAAAACGAAGCCCCATTTGCATGGATAGTTCGAAATAGCCATCCGTAGTTTACGTCACGGCAAATATGAGCTACATTTGCGAAAGCGAGGCCGATGTGAGAGGAAAAGTGAATAGAAAGGAAAAGCCCCGTCGCAATTTGGGCGATTAGACATAACCCTAGTAATGAGCCGAAGTTTCATAAAATTGAGATATTCCTTGGGATTGGTACACTTGATCTACACATCCCCTACCCACTCTAAAGCCTCCTTGCTCATCTGCAATCCTACTCTCTGTCTCACCTCTAATTCTTTCAATAATAACCCTGCCATACACTTTACCTGGTATACTCAGTAAACTTATTCCCCTATAATTCTTACAATCTCTTTTATCCCCCTTCCCTTTATATAAAGGAACTATACATGCTCTCTGCCAATCCCTAGGTACCTTCCCCTCTTTCATACATTTATTAAACAAAAATACCAACCACTCCAACACTATATGCCCCCTGCTTTTAACATTTCTGTCATGATCCCATCAGTTCCAGTTGCTTTACCCCCTTTCATTCTACGTAATGCCTCACGCACCTTCCCCACACTCACATCCTGCTCTTCTTCACTCCTAAACAATGTTATACCTCCCTGGCCAGTGAATGAAATTACCGCCTCCCTTTTTTCATTGACATTTAAAAGTTCCTCAAAATATTCCCGCCATCTACCCAATACCTCCAGCTCCCCATCTACTAACTCCCCTACTCTGTTTTTAACTGACAAATCCATTCGTTCCCTAGGCTTTCTTAACTTGTTTATCTCACTCCAAAAATTTTTCTTGTTTTCAGCAAAATGTCTTGACAGAGCCTCTCCCACTCTTTCATCTGCTCAATAATATCTAACACAATCTGCTTATCCAGATTCCAATCAACACTTCTTCTCATACACTTACTCTCGCTACTGTATTTCTAGCCCCAATAATTATTATAAGTAGTAACTATGATTGTCAATACAGTTTTGTACTGCTATCGTCATTTTTTTTTTATATACACTGGGCATTTCCCAGTGAGGTAGGGTGACTTCCCACCCCACACACAAAAAAAAAGCACATTCACTGCCATTAACTCAATCGCTGTCTTGCCATAAATGTGCTGAAATCACAGGTCAGATGACTCTAAAAACTGGAACACCCCTACCTCTCCTTCAGAGTGCATCCACTATTTTCCACCTCCAGGACTCAAGTCTGGTAAACCAGTTTTCCTGAATGCCTTCATAAATGTTACAGTGGTACCCAGAGTTTCGTACTTTATTCGTTCCAGAAGGAATAATGTAAATTAGATTAGTCCGTTTCAGACCCCAAAAAATACACTTACAAAAGCACTTACAATAATACACTTACATAATTGTTCGAGTTGGGAGCAGTACGAAACTTGGGGTACAACTGTACCTTGCTCACATTTCAGCAGCACTTTAGGTCAAAAAAAAAACCACTTGTCTCCACTGTCATCTAACACACTTGCATAACCCTGCTGGATGTTCAAGATACTAGCACTTTTTAAACCTCTTCTGCCCCTCTTTTCCATCCCAGATTTATATACTCTCAGTCATCCTATCCAGCTTCATCCTCTTTAAATGCTCAAATGACAAATCACAAACATTGAAAACTGAAACAAATATTTTTTTTTGCTTTGGGTTCCCTTTATTTACATAATTCCGACCAGGATAGTTTGCCTGGTCACAAGACAGGGAGAGTAAGTGTGTTTACTAGTCAATCCAGTTGTGAACTTTAATCACTATCACAGACCCAGTCAACACCCCACACAGTCTTCTAATTTTCAGTCTCAATTCTCTGCTTAATATTTCCACCACACACGGCCCTGAAACATAACACCTCTACTGCCTCCAGCCTCCTCCTCGAAGCAACATTTTAACCCATGCTTCACATCCATATATCAGTGTTTGCACCACTATACTTTGGTACAATTACATTTTTGTTTCCAAGTAGAAAGTTGTCTCCACAGATGCCTGAATGCACTGTCATTGTTGTTTTAATATATATATATGTAGTACATACTTTTTTTAGTTACAATAATCATTACATAAACTTATCCTCAGACAATTATAAAAAAAACTTATCATCATTCAAATAATCTTACCTCACGATATGATGTGAAGTAGTTTTAAGTTCTAGTTTTAGTCTGTCTCAAATTTTCTAACAATTATGTACATTTTGAAATAAAAAAATTTGTTATTTTGTTTGTTTATTGATTTTTTTCACAGGATATGGCTTCAGCATGTAGTGAATTATCACCCTGGGTGCAAAATCTTGCTCCTGTTAAAATACTATGTCACACTATATTACAGTCACTACATTAAAACTAAACTATCATAGAATCCAAGATCTATGAACTTCAGTTCTGATAAATTTCAAACATATTTTATTGAATAAAAACTTAATAAAAATAGATTATAAGAATTAAAGTCACTTTAAAACACATTATATTTTCCTTGATTATATTTCTGACATTTTCTCCCGAACCCATTTAATCTACGAGTTTTAACAAGTAGAGTACTCTATTAAACCTTTATTTATATATCCTTAAAACAATACTATAGGAAATAAAATTCTAAACTAATTGATCTATAAAATAAGCAAGATATCAACTATTATACTGCCTAAATGAATGAGTAAACAATAGAGTGCATACCTATTATTGTAAATAATAGAAGAGGGTCCCTATTAGAGTAAATAATAGAAAATGGTGTCTATTATTTACAATAATAAAAGTGGGTACCTATTACTGTAAATAAAA
>WNWK01005996.1:0-21139 GCA_009830355.1 Cherax destructor
TATAAAATAAAACGGCTCCTGCAGAGTCGTATACATAAACTTTATTCGTTTATACGATTCAAAAGTCTTTAAAAAAGTGATGCCGCAAATAACCTCATTTTAGCCAGGGGAAAGCTTTAAAAACCGGGGGTTATATAGCTGGTAAGGAATAGGAGGATCAGGATGGATGGCAAAGAAATATTTGTTAAGAAAAGGACACAATTCAACAAAGTGACATTTTATTGTAAATTTTTTCCCCTCCAGGATTTTCAACCCGTTAAAAGGATTTTGGACACAGTTGGTATATAAAACCTTGATTCACACTTATCTCTGTTTCAAACACAATTAAACAAAAAAAGGCTTACCATCTCTGAAGTCTTAGCAAGAATCCTCCTAAAAACGTAAACCCTACCATCACAAGCTTCCTGAAATTTTGCAATCGTAGATGTGGAACATCCTACAGGCCTTTATTTCAACCTCCAGCAAAATTTTTGTTAACCCTATTTTTAACTACCCAAGTATTTTTTTATCACCTTTTACTCATGTGCATATTGATTGTTCCCCTTATTGTATTATTACTACTACTACTAATACTACTTATACTACTATTTTAACACCACAGTTTTCCCCTCCCCTTTGACAGTATATATAATCCCAACTGTGTCCATTTTCCCGTAACGGCTTAAAAAAGCCCGGGAGAGCGAAACTTTCCACAATAAAAGTCACATTTTTGCAACCTTTTAAGAACATAAGAAGGAGGAAACTAAAGGGCCTCTCCCAAAAGAAACCTATTCAAAACCACCACTACCAAAGAATTTACCCTGTACCCCGACACTAACCCCGCCCCCCCCACCATAAGTCCAATTCTTTTTAAAGCCCCCCGGTCCTAGCCTCTATACCCTACTAAGATTTTTCCCACGCATCTACAACTCTGTTCGAAAACCATTGCCTTGTCCTTTCTAAACTAAATTTATCCCAAATTTTAAACCTTTTTTCTGGTTCTTCTTTTCGATATCCCCAGTATTTTATTTATCTCCCTGTATGCCCATCATCCACCTGTACACCTGATGATATCTTCATTCACGTTTTCCAGAGAGGAATTCAATGCTTAAGTCTATCTTCATATGAGAGATTTCTTATACTGTAAATCATTTTAGTCATTCTTTTTTGTATGTTCTCCAATGAATCCATATCCATCCTGTGTAAGGGAGACCAAAAACTGAGCTGCATAATCCAAATGGGGTCTCACTAGTATTTTACAGAGCTGCAAAATAACTTTTGGACTTCTGTTGCTTATACTTCTTGAAATAAATCCCAGTAATCTGTTAGCCCACCGCGCACCTTAGGCACTGCTGTCTTGGCTTTAGATTTCTGCTTACCATGACTCCCAAGTCCTTTTCACATTCTGTATGATCAAGCTCAACTTCACCTAGTTTATAAATTCGGGGGATATTTTCATTACCAACGACTAGCACCTTACATTTGTCCACATTGAACTTCATCTGCCACTTTTCAGACCAAGCATTAATTTATCCAAATCCTCCGGGGTTTTTGGTATCCTCCCAGAATGAATTATACGGCCTATCTTCGTATCATCACAAATTTACTCATGTCACGTTTTCCCTCCCCAAAGGGTCATTATGTAAATTATGAACAACAACGGGCCCAAAACTGATCCCGGGGAACGCCACTGGGACAAATCCCCATTCAGATTTGACCCCACTAATGGAAACTCTGTTTTCTTTTTGCCATGCCTCTATCCATGCTAGAACTCCACCCCCCCATCCATGAGCTGCCCCCTTTTCTTAAGAGTCTCCTGTGGGGTATTATCAACCCCACTAAAATCCAAGAAACTATATCATATTTTTTACCTGTCTACTGCCTCAAATTTTTTACTGAAAAACGTCAGTAAACAGGCGGAACACCCCCGTAAACCCATGCTGAGATTCAATCAAATTATGTTCTTAAAGGGGATTCTGATAATAAGATAATTGATTCCAAAACCTACTATAGACGTGAGGTTTATTGGACGGTAATTTGATGGACTGGACTTACCCCTGATTTGAATATACCAGTAATTAATTTTTATAGTGGTCCTGAAGAAGATAAATTATGTAATATCACAGTCACTAGCGAAATGGTTATGAAACAAGTAGACCGACTGAAACAAAATAAATCGCTGGGTCCTGATGAGCTTTTGCAAGGGTTCTTAAGGAATGAAAAATGGAACTCGTGAACCATTAGGTAACATTTTTAATTTATCTCTTCAAACAGGTGTAGTGTCTGATATGTGGAAGATGGCAAGTAATTCCCTTTTTTTAAAGCAGGGGACAAGTCACTCCCGTCAAATTACTCCCCAATAAGCCTGACCTCAATTGTAGGCAAATTACTAGAGTCAATTATAGCTGATATTATAAGAAACAATCTCGATAAACATAATTTGATTAACGATACTCAGCATGGATTAAAGAGGCCGCTCCCGCCTAACCAATCTACTAACTTCTTCGGTAAAGCCTTTGAGGCTGTTGATCAGATAAAAAAATTCGATATTGTTTACTTAGACTTCAGTAAGGCTTTTGATAGAGTACCACACCAGAGACTGTTAAGGAAAGTGGCAGCTCATGGAATTGGGGAAAAGTGCTGTAATGGACCAGTCATGGTCACCAATAGGGAAACAGAGAGTG
Organism: Cherax destructor; assembly: GCA_009830355.1. Lineage (NCBI taxonomy): Eukaryota > Metazoa > Arthropoda > Malacostraca > Decapoda > Parastacidae > Cherax > Cherax destructor. Next base: position 2,664 of record WNWK01005996.1, read on the forward strand.
TGCTTAAATGGTCGGTTATTTTACCAATATTATTACAAGATAATAGTAGGTACTCAGGATGGATGGGAGCAAGATGATAATAGGAGGTACTCAGGATGGATGGCAGCAAGATGATAATAGGAGGACTAGAGGATGGCAGCAAGATGATAATAGGAGGTACTAGGATGGATGGCAGCAAGATGATAATAGGAGGACTCAGGATGGATGGCAGCAAATGATAATAGGAGGTTCTCAGGATGGATGGCAAGATGATAATAGGAGGTACCCCAGGATGGATGGCAGCAAGAGATAATAGGAGGTACTCAGGATGGATGGCAGCAAGATGATAATAGGAGGTACTCAGGATGAATGGCAGCAGGATGAAATAGGAGGTACTCAGGATGGATGGCAGCAAGATGATAATAGGAGGTACCCCAGGATGGATGGCAGCAAGATGATAATTGGAGGTACTCAGGATGGATGGCAGCAAGATGATAATAGGAGTACCCCAGGATGGATGGCAGCAAGATGATAATAGGAGGTACTCAGGATGGATGGCAGCAAGATGATAAAGGAGGTACTCAGGATGGATGGCAGCAAGATGATAAAAGGAGGACTCAGGATGGATGGCAGCAAGATGATAATAGGAGGTACTCAGGATGGATGGCAGCAAGATGATAATTGCAGGTACTCGGAGGATGGCAGCAAGAGATAATAGGAGGTACTCAGGATGGATGGCAGCAAGATGATAATAGGAGGTACTCAGGATGGATGGACAAGATGATAATAGGAGGTACTCAGGATGGATGGCAGCATGATGATAATAGGAGGACTCAGGATGGATGGCAGCAAGATGGTAAGTTCAGGTCCTTGGTTCAAGATCCTTCACCACATCAAGGTATTTATCCTTCAGGAAACATAATACAGTTATGTAATGTACAATGTTATTATACCATATCCCGATTAAAGATAACAAAATGGCCTCACACCTCCAAATAATATCAATCTTCTTCTAAATAAGATACACCGATGTTGAAATTTTAAAGCCTTTCAGAAGTGATTTATCAAGTTATCTCGGAAACCAATTTCGGGAATAATCTAACATTAAGAAGAAACCATCATCACTTGTCACTTGTTTTACAAACCTCCGACTAATACTAGTTGACCAGGGTTGAAAATTAAAACTGATCATATAAGACGTTGTAAAGTTATAAATGAAAGTCTTGGTGGATGTTAATGGAATAAGAGATCACTGCACCTAACACTGTGCTTCACTGCACCTAACACTGTGCTTCACTGCACCTAACACTGTGCTTCACTGCACCTAACACTGTGCTTCACTGCACCTAACACTGTGCTTCACTGCACCTAACACTCTGCTTCACTGCACCTAACACTGTGCTTCATTGCACCTAACACTGTGCTTCACTGCACCTAACACTGTGATTCACTGCACCTAACACTGTGCTTCACTGCACCTAACACTGTGCTTCACTGCACCTAACACTGTGCTTCACTGCACCTAACACTGTGCTTCACTGCACCTAACACTGTGCTTCACTGCACCTAACACTGTGCTTCACTGCACCTAACACTGTGCTTCACTGCACCTAACACTGTGCTTCACTGCACCTAACACTGTGCTTCACTGCACCTAACACTGTGCTTCACTGCACCTAACACTGTGCTTCACTGCACCTAACACTGTGCTTCACTGCACCTAACACTGTACTTGGCACCTAACACTGTGCTTCACTGCACCTAACACTGTGCTTCCTTTGGCAGTTTTCAAGTGTTTATTAAACTTGTGAAAATTAAAACGGTATAAAAATGGTTTTCCATATTTTTAATTTTCTTTTAGAGTTCTTTTCTAGTTTAGTTCTGTGTAATCCTGTAAAGTTGTTTTTAAGAAAGTTTAAAATTGACAAATGATAAGAAAAAAACTAAATTTAATATAAGATACTTCCAGATAATATTTACCTACGTTTGTATACTTGAAACTACTAGGAGAGGCAATTTCTAGTTATTAATTGAAAACCAATTTATTTAATAATACACAAATAACCCGCAATTGAAGAAAGGAGCTTACGACTCTAAATTTATTGATCATTTCCTTTTAATAAGAACATAAGAATGGAGAAACACTGCAGAAGGCCTACTGGCCCATACAAGGAAGGTCCTTATCAAAACCACCACTTATGGCTGGATTAACCATTAAGCAATATAACCACGTGCTTAGGGCATCAAGGCAAGGGAAGGGGGGGCACCACAGAAATATTCCATAGCCGGATTTGCCATTGTCCATGAACCATATGGTGCAACACTGCAAATAGTGTAGCTGAACTAGGGTCCACAAAAAGAGGCCCACACATTAAATGAAATATATATATATATATATATATATATATATATATATATATATATATATACAATAGTATATAGTAATAATGTTGAAGGATAAGTTATGGCATGAAAAGAGGGAATATAAATGTATCAATTCAAGGATTATGTGGTGTAAAATAAGGGTTAGATGTGAAAAGTGGGTTATAGTAAGTGTTTATGCACCTGGAGAAGAAAGAAGTGTAGAGGAGAGAGAGAGATTTTGGGAAATGTTGAGTGAGTATGTGGGGAGTTTTGAACCAAGTGAGAGAGTACTTGTGGTTGGGGATTTCATGCTAAAGTGGGTACAAATGTTGTGGAGGGAGTAGTAGGTAAATTTGAGGTGTCAGGGTAAATGAAAATGGGGAGCCTTTAATTGAGCTATGTGTAGAAAGAGGTCTGGTAATCAGTAATACATATTTTATGAAAAAGAGGATAAATAAGTATACAAGATATGATATAGCACGTAATGAAAGGAGTTTGTTAGATTATGTATTGGTGGATAAAAGGTTGATGGGTAGGCTTCAAGATGTACATGTTGATAGAGGGCAACGCATATATCGGATCATTACTTAGTTGTAGCTAGAGTTAGAGTAAGAGGTAGATGGGACATAAGGAAAATGGCAACAGCAAGTAAGAGAGAGGTGAAAGTGTATAAACAAAGGGAGAGAGGAAGTTAGGGTGGGTAAATGCAAGTATGAATAGTGGGGAGGTTGAAGAGGGTTGGGATTGTTTTAAAAGGCAGTATTAGAATGTGAGGCAGAATTTGTGGCTATAGGAGGGTGGGTGCAGGAGGAAAGAGGAGTGAGTGGTGGATGATGAAGTAGGTGTGATAAAAGAGAAAACGGTAGCTTATGAGAGGTATTTACAAAACAGAAGTGTTGTAGGAAGAGCAGAGTATATGGAGAGTAAAAGAAAGGTGAAGAGAGTGGGAGAGAGTGCAATAGGAGAGCAGATGAAAGAGTGGGAGAGGCACTGTCAAGAAATTTTGCTGAAAATAAGAAAAGTTTTGGAGTGAGATAAACAAGTTAAGAAAGCCTAGGGAACGAATGAATTTGTCAGTTAAAAACAGTAGGGAATTAGTAAATGGCTAGCTGGAGGTATTGGGTAGATGGCGAGAACATTTTGAGGAACTTTTAAATGTCGATGAAGAAAGGGAGGCAGTAATTTCATGCACTGGCCAGGAGGTAAACATCTTTAAGAGTGAAGAAGAGCAGGATGTGAGTGTGGGGAGGTGCGTGAAGCATTACGTAGAATGAAAGGGGTAAAGCAGCAGGAACTGACGGGATCATGACAGAAATGTTAAAAGCAGGGGAGATATGTGCTGGAGTGGTTGGTATTTTTGTTTAATAAATGTATGAGAGGGAAGGTACCTAAGGATTGGCAGAGAGCGTTTATTGTTCCTTTATATAAAGGGGAAAGGGCGACAAAAGAGATTGTAAAATTATAGGGGAATAAGTCTACTGTGTATAACAGGTAAAGTGTACGGTAGGTTATTATTCAAAGAATTATAGGTTAGACAGAGGGTAGGATCGCAGATGAGCAAGGTTTTAGAGTGGGTAGGGATGTGTAGATCAAGTGTTTACATTGAAGCATATATGTGAAGAGTATTTAAATAAAGGTAGGGAAGTTTTCATTGCATTTATGTATTTCGAAAAGCATATGATAGAGTGGATAAGGGGCAATGTGGCAGATGTTGCAAGTGTATGGAATAGGTAGTAAGTTACTGAATGCTGTAAAGAGTTTTATGAGGATAGTGAGGCTCAGGTTAGTGTGTGTAGGAGAGAGGAAATTACTTCCCGGTAAAAGTAGGTCTTATCCAGGGATGTGTGATGTCACCATGGTTGCTTAATATATTTATAGATGGGGTTGTAAAAAAGTAAATGCTAGGGTGTTGGGGAGAGGGTGGGATTAAATTATGGGAATCAAGTACAAAATGGGAGTTGATGCAGTTAGTTTTTGCTGATGATACTGTGCTTATAGGAGATTCTAAAGAAAAGTTGCAAAGGTTAGTGGACGAGTTTCGGAGGGTGTGTAAAGGTAGAAAGTTGAAAGTGAACAAAGATAAGAGTAAGGTGATGAGGGTATCAAACGATTTAGATAAAGAAAAATTGGATATCGCATTGGAGAGAGGGAGTATGGAAGAAGTGAATGTTTTCAGATATTTGGGAGTTGACTTGTCAGTGGATGGGTTTATGAAGGATTAGGTTAACCATAGAATTGATGAAGGAAAAATGGGTGAGTGGTGTGTTGATGTATCTGTGGAGACAAAAAACGTTATCTATGGAGGCAAAGAAGTGAATGTATGAAAGTATTGTGGTACCAACACTCTTATATGGGTGTGAAGCATGGGTTGTAAATGCTGCAGGGATGAGGAGGCTGGAGGCAGTGAAGATGTCCTGTCTAAGGGCAATGTGTGGTGTAAATATTATGCACAGAATTCGGAGTGTGGAAATTAGAAGGTGTTGAGTTACTAAAAGTATTAGTCAGAGGGATGAAGAGGGGTTGTTGAGGTGGTTTGGTCATTTAGAGAGAATTAATCAGAGTAGAATGACTTGGAGAGCTTATAAATCTGTAGGGAAAGGAAGGACGGGTAGGGGTCGTCCTCGAAAAGGTTGGAGGGAGGGGGTAAAGGAGGTTTTGTGGGCGAGGAGCTGGGACTTCCAGCAAGCGTGTGTGAGTGTGTTAGATAGGAGTGAATGGAGACGAATGATTTTGGGACCTGACGAGCTGTTGGAGTGTGAGAAGGGTAATATTTTGTGATGCAATTCAGGAAACCGGTTATTAATTTAGCCGGACTTGAGTCCTGGAAATGGGAAGTACAATGCCTGCACTTTAAAAAAGGGGTCTGGGATAGTGACAGTTTGGAGGGACTATTCTAACTGTAGTATCTGAGCGCCTCTGCAATAACAATGATTATGCATGAGTGAGGTGAAAGTGTTGAATGATGATGAAAGTATTTTCTTATTGGGATTTTCTTTCTTTTTGGGTCACCCTGCCTCGGTGGGAGACGGCCGACTTGTTAAAAAAAATATATATATACACAATAATAATAATGATAATAAATAGTAATTATAGAAGTTAATTACATACATTAATGTTGGGAATAAAGTACAACGAAATTAAGACGTCGTAACTGTCCCATGGTCCACGGAGGTTCACGTGAACGTTCTTGTCTTGGTCCTGTCGGCTGTCACCTTCATTCATCCACTATCACATATCGATCAGTTAAGTGTTATAAATCATACCACGGGTGGGTTTTGAACCCGCGGTCAGAGAGTCTCAAAACTCCAGACAGTCGCGTAAGCCACTGGGCCAGCTAGCTTCAATAAAATTCGTGTCATTACGATTTCGTGAGTCATTTAAGTGTTATACTGAGGTACTTAAAAGTTGAACAGCCAATTGAACACTTTTTAACCTTCCTGGAAATGAAAAGTAATGCCGATGAAGAAATGGTAAATCAGGTGTTGCAGTATTTATATAAAGCTTATAAGTTAAACTTTTCAAAATGTAGCGGTCAATCTTACAACAACACTGCAAACATGTCTGGGAGTTATAAGGGGACGCAGCAAAAAATTCTAGAAACAAACAAGTTTGCTATATATGTGGGTTGTGCAGCTCAATTACTAAATCTGGTAGGCTGTAGTGCTGTTGACTGCTGTCAAGACGCTCTTAATTTCTGCTCTACTGCGCAGTTGATCTATACTTTTCAGCCTCAAGCAGCCGGTGGAAAATTCTTAAAAGTTGTATTGGAAATGAAAGTGTCTTAAAATCCCTCTCTGATACCAGATGGGAGGCACCTGCTATGGCAACACTCTCTGATACCAGATGGGAGGCACATGCTATGGCAACACTCTCTGATACCAGATGGGAGGCACATGCTATGGAAACACACTCTGATACCAGATGGGAGGCACATGCTATGGCAACACTCTCTGATACCAGATGGGAGGCACATGCTATGGCAACACTCTCTGATACCAGATGGGAGGCACATGCTATGGCAACACTCTCTGATACCAGATGGGAGGCGCATGCTATGACAACACACTCTGATACCAGATGGGAGGCGCATGCTATGGCAACACTCTCTAATACCAGATGGAAGGCGTATGCTATGGCAACACTCTCTGATACCAGATGGGAGGCGCATGCTATGACAACACTCTCTGATACCAGATGGGAGGCGCATGCTATGGCAACACTCTCTAATACCAGATGGAAAGCGCATGCTATGGCAACACTCTCTGATACCAGATGGGAGGCGCATGCTATGGCAACACTCTCTGATACCAGATGGGAGGTATAACGACGTGTTATTTGGCGTTTTGGAGGCGTGGTTGAAATGATAAGGCTTCGGAGGCTTCTTACTTTATTTGTAATAAAGGTGCGAGTACACAGGCTGCGTGTCTGTGGCCATGGCCAAGGGCCATGCCTTGCGAGAGGGAGACGAGTTAGGCCTGTTGACTGACTGAAGTTTAGGCGCCAAGTGAGAGTGGGCCAGGGCGGGTCTGGTAGACGTGGGTACGCCTACCAGGCTTGCCCTCTGGCGGAAACTATGGAAACTAGCATGGCACGAAATATGAACTCAGCTGGCAGACAGCATGGCTGTCTATGCAGACAGTCAGGCTGTCTACATCGCTCGGTCACGCACCCATGGTCGTCCCGACCATGAATGGCATTAAAAAAAAACTCAGGTCTCTCTCTCGCAAGAACAGGTCACAGAACACGTAAGAAAAAACATATATACATAACATATGGACATGGAAAAAAAAACTTCCTCCAGAGAAGGAAGAAAAAAACGGTGTGCTTCGTGGTGTAAGGCAGTGAGCGTCGATGCAGCACTGCACGCCTTCCTGCGTCTGGATACATACTGCAACACGGGAGACATGAGCTGTGACGTAACAGGGTACGGTCTCCTCTGGGAGGTGAAGCAGACATCGTAGTAGTCGCTGCAGGGGTTCACTCAACCTGGGGCACAACTGCTGGTGCCCTCGAGTGAGGCGTCGTCAGTAGTCGCAACAGGACAGGACTGGCAAGCGACTCAGGAGGACATTCCTCGACTGATACTGTCGCTGGAGGTGTCGCTGCTGGCGAGTGTAGAGTGAGTCGTGACAGGGACGACTCGGCGAAACATCTGGAGGTCGTAACAGCATACACCTTACTGCAGTGAGTGGGCTAGCAGTCAAAGTGACATCATCTTTGTGCAGGCTGCTCACTGAAGCTGTGACACGAGGCTGACAGTCGCCTGCCAACAGGCTTAACTGCGGCTTGGCGAGTGACATCTCTCGACAGTAGAAGTTACAGCAGAGGGCAGTGTAAGCGTCCCCAGACTGGTCATCTGCAATAACTGGACTGACGGTCTTGGAGGTGAAGTGGAACGGTCTCGATGGGAGAATCGTCGCGGGTACGATTCAGCAAAGGCATCTACGAGCGTCGAACAATAAGAGCTTTCTGTACAAGGCGCTCGAACGCTCGTAACTGACGCCTGGACTGACAAATGTCATCTGTCAAGCGCGCGGGGCGCGGGTCACACACTGGGTGACAAAGTAACACACAGGTGCTACATAGGACACACGAGAAACTGCACACATACTGCACATGTGGTACAACATAGCTTACTAGCAAATGACGCTTTTCTGTATAAAAATCGTCACTAAGTAATACATGAACATGTGAGAACACTGACTGAGAGGAATAATGAACACTCGACTTATCTTCTCTCAAACTTCTCGACAAATAATGAAAATAAAATGCACACTGTGAAACTACAGCACTCGGGACATCATATAGGTGATGTCAGGCGTGACAACGCGAGTGATGTCAGCAGACGTCGCGAGGAACGTCAGGCAACATCGTGGGTAACGTCGCGAGGTGACGTTCTGGTGTGACATGATGATGGATGTCATGGGGTGACATCGCGAAGTGACATCAGTAGAGTGACGTCGTGGAGTCGGCAGCATCGTGACGTCAGCAGCATGGTGGTGACGTCATGGGTTGATGTAGGCGCAGACCCACACGTGGTCACACGTGGTCACACGTGGCTTCGAGTGGCCTCGACACTCGGATACCCAGTTCTGGCAAGAATTCACAAGGAAATTCACAGAAAACAGCATAGAGGGAGTGGGCAGTGAGTGGTGTATGGTGTGTGGCGGCGTACACTAGGGCGGGTGTGTATGGTGAGAGACAGGGCCGTGCGCCTACCTCCCTCACCCACAACACACGAGGAGACACGCTCACACTGGGAAATCACCACAAACTCACCTCTGAAGTGCTGAAATAGTTGTGCTGAGCTGAACAACAACAGCAGAACATGCTGGCAAGGCTGAACACGTGACTGAGAAACAGCATGGGACGCTGTGGCGTGGAGTCAGTGACGCCATTTCTCGGAGAATTAGACAAATTTCGGCCTGAATCCTGCTTGTACCTGTGTCTGGATGCTGAGATTTGCAGACACGACATCAGGATAACTCGTTGAGAGACGGATGCTTCTTGTAGAGACTGATGAAGTGGTAGACAAACTTCATTCCTCTTCCCCTCAACACATCAGCTGCGAGGCACCGCTGTCACCATTTATAACGACGTGTTATTTGGCGTTTTGGAGGCGTGGTTGAAATGATAAGGCTTCGGAGGCTTCTTACTTTATTTGTAATAAAGGTGCGAGTACACAGGCTGCGTGTCTGTGGCCATGGCCAAGGGCCATGCCTTGCGAGAGGGAGACGAGTTAGGCCTGTTGACTGACTGAAGTTTAGGCGCCAAGTGAGAGTGGGCCAGGGCGGGTCTGGTAGACGTGGGTACGCCTACCAGGCTTGCCCTCTGGCGGAAACTATGGAAACTAGCATGGCACGAAATATGAACTCAGCTGGCAGACAGCATGGCTGTCTATGCAGACAGTCAGGCTGTCTACAGAGGCGCATGCTATGGCAACACTCTATGATAACAGATGGGAGGCGCATGCTATGGCAACACTCTCTGATACCAGATAGGAGGTGCATGCTATGGCAACACTGACACCAGATGGGAGACACATGCTATGGCAACACTGATACCAGATGTGATGCACATGACTGATACCAGATGGGAGGCACATGACTGATACCAGATGGGAGACACATGCTATGGCAACACTGATACCAGATGAGAGGCACATGCTATGGCAACACTGATACCAGATGTGATGCACATGACTGATACCAGATGGGAGGCACATGACTGATACCAGATGGGAGGCACATGTTATGGCAACAGCAGCAATTTTGAAATCTTTACTCAAAATTTTAGAAGCGTTGGAATGTATAGCTGCAGACCAGTCACAAAAGGGAGACACTAGAAGAGCAGCAAACAATATTGCAAATAAGATGCAACAGCTAGAATTCGTTTTTATGTTGAATTTTTGGAATGAGATTTTGCAAAATTTTCATAGAGTAAACCAAGTTGTACAAAATGATAATGTGAACTTGAAAACATGTGCAGATCTTTATGGATCATTAGCTGACCAACTGTGCACTTCACAAGATAAATTTGAAAGATATGAAGCAGCAACAAAGGAAATGCTGCCATATGTTGATTACAAGGCAACTCAAACTCGCAAACGTATCATAAAGAAGTTACCCAAAGACTTAAATGCACCAGAAGTATATCTGAATGACAGAGATCAATATCCAATCACCACCTTTTACACAATTATTGACAAACTTGAAACTGAGATGAGAAGAAGAGGAGAGATGTACAAATAAATAGAGATGTTTTCTTCTCTAAGTGATGTGCCACATAGTGCCACATCATCATCTACTGAAACTGAAAAGTATTCTCGGTGCTGTCAAGAGCTGATTGATGCTGACCCAGAGGATTTCAACACTAATTTCTCAGGTGAGCTTCAGCAGTGTCACTTAACATGTGCGCCATTAGTTCAGTGCAACAAAAAAAGTAAAAACAAGATTCAGTCATGTTGAACTTTACAAAATGATTGTAGTAGACAATATTTAGTGTGCGTTTCCAAATGAAGATATTGACTTTCGTATATTTTTAACATTAATGGTCACAAATTGCTCAGCTGAACGTTCATTTTCTAAGCTGAAGTAGTATATTAACAATCTCATCAGAACAATTATGCAACAAGACAGCTGGATGACTTATCTCTACTAAGTATAGAAGCAGATGTGTACAGTATGCGTACATGACCACAACCTGTACACACACACGCTCACAGTATGTGGACACGACCACAACCTGTACACACACACACACACAGTATGTGGACACGACCACAACCTGTACACACACACACGCACACAGTATGTGGACACGACCACAACCTGTACAGACACACACACACACACACACACACACAGTATGTGGACACGACCACAACCTGTACACACACACAGTACGCGGACAATCAACTTATACCACTTTAATAATTCTATGTTAAATCATATTTTAAGATTATTGGGAGATAATTTTTATGCATAATATTTTAAATTTTATTTCTGAAGGTTTCTTGTGATAGATTTATTATGTATCAGTAACATGTGTCTTTCAGGTTCGTTGTTGCTGCAGTATCACCAGCAGTGGTGGTGCCAAGTTTATTATGTATCAGTAACATGTGTCTTGCAGGTTCGTTGTTGCTGCAGTATCACCAGCAGTGGTGGTGCCAAGTTTATTATGTATCAGTAACATGTGTCTTGCAGGTTCGTTGTTGCTGCAGTGTCACCAGCAGTGGTGGTGCCAAGTTTATTATGTATCAGTAACATGTGTCTTGCAGGTTCGTTGTTGCCGCAGTGTCACCAGCAGTGGTGGTGCCAAGTTTATTATGTATCAGTAACATGCGTCTTCCAGGTTCGTTGTTGCCGCAGTGTCCCCAGCAGTGGTGGTGCCAAGTTTATTAAGATTAAGTGAAGAAGGTTATGGGGTGGAGCAAGGTATTCCAACACTGGTTATTGCAGCAGCAAGCATTGATGACGTCTTGGCTATCACTGGTTTCAGCATCATGCTGGGATTAACATTTGCTAAAGGTTAGTGTCTAATCCTAATTTTAACAATGTTGTAATGCTTTGTAGCTTTTGCATTCGGATTTAACCTCTTTTAATATATGTAAGTGTTGATTTTTTATAGTTTATAAAATACATATTCCTACTTTTTAAAGTTACAAACTGAATACGTATATACATCAAAAGATGTATGAGTTTCGATGTATATACACTAAGAACTTATTGTAATTTAATTCTTTGTTTAAATATTTAGTATTTTTGCAAGCAGATTAGAACCATCTGTATAAACAGCAATGGCATGAGCATGCGACTGTAAATGATCAAGAAAAAGAGAAAGAGAAACAGTCGTAGGTAGGAGAGCTTTGGCGCACTGCAGTAGGGTAGAACAGACACGTACCTTTGGAACCTTCCATGGAGGAAGGGAAAAGGCAAACACTAAATGAACATACAAGGGAGGTAAGTGGAGAGAGGACCGGAGTGAATGAAGACGAAGAGAAAACGGTCCGAGTAATTAGGGGCGCCGAACAAATAATGGGCTTTTACTAACATAAGAACATAAGAACATAAGAAAGGAGGAACACTGCAACAGGCCTACTGGCCCACACTAGGCAGGTCCATGTCAAAACCAACCCACCAACAAAAATATTTGCCCATCTCATCCCCAGCGGCACCCAAGCAACCTTCACAACCCTCCAAGTCCCGCTCAAATCTAACCCCTCTCTCATAATATTACAGAAGGAAGTAACACTGCAGCAGGCCAACCGGCCCACACTAGGCAGTTCCCTCTCAAACCCTAAACCAATCCCACAAACAAAAACACCTTTCCAACCCAACTTCTACTCCATTCATGGAACAAGCTCCGATAATCAGGGCACTACCAAAGAGCGAACTGAAGGAGCCGAAGCACCTGGTCCATCACCAGGGCACTGAAGGAGCCGAAACACCCGGTCCATCATCAGGGCACTGAAGGAGCCAAAGCACCCGGTCCATCACCAGGGCACTGAAGGAGCCGAAGCACCTGGTCCATCACCAGGGCACTGAAGGAGCCGAAGCACCTGGTCCATCACCAGGGACCTGAAGGAGCTGAAGCACCTGGTCCATCACCAGGGCACTGAAGGAGCCGAAGCACCCGGTCCATCACCAGGGCACTGAAGGAGCCGAAGCACCTGGTCCATCACCAGGGCACTGAAGGAGCCGAAGCACCTGGTCCGAGACCAACCTATACGTAGACAGAACACGAAGGTCAAGAGCGCGGACAAAGTACTAAAGGCAATGAGCATCACAACGATCAGCTAAGGAATGAACATTCGCCTCAGCATAGAGGCTTTCAACAGGGGATGATCGAAAGGCACCAAGGCCTAAACGTAGACCCTGATGATGAAGAGGATCTAATTTAGAAAGAGTTGTAGGAGAAGCTGCAGAATAGACTTGGTCGTCATAATCCAGCTTGGACAAGACTAGGGCGGAATGCAAACGTAGGAGAGTCCGGCGATCTGCTCCCCATGAACGATGAGCAAGAATTTAAGGAGATTCAGCCGACCATTTGAAGCTGCCTTCAAAGAGGAAATGTGAGGTTTCCATGTCAACCAGCAATCAAAGAGAAGGCCAAGGAACTTTAATGTATCACATTATGGAAAACGTGATCCTTGTAAATACAATGGAATATCTGGGATAAGAGGTCGTCTAGTGAAGGTAATGAAATGGGTTTTCGTACTAGAAAATTTAAAGCCATGAGAAGTGGCCCAATGGGAAAGTCGATCAATCGCATCCTGAAGGGAGGATGCTACCAGGCGACAGTCAGCGCCTGCGTAAGCTATAGCTAAGTTATCCACATTAAGTGACGACCAAATATGCGATGGAAGAACGGAAGGTAGGTCATTTATAGCTATGAGAAAAAGGGTAGTGCTAAGGACACAACCTAGTGGTACTCCCTCGGATTTAACAAAGTCTGAGGAAAGCGAGGCGCCAACACGGACACGAAAATGTCTGTCAGATAAGTAAGCAGCACTGAAGGTTGGTTGATTACCGAGAAGGCCTAAGGAGTGGGCTTGGGCTAAAATGTTAAACATCCAAGTGGTGTCATATGCCTTCTGAAGATCATAAAAGACTGCTAGAACGGAGTGTTTGTTAGCAAAGGCATTTCGCACATACGTTCTAAGTGGAGCAAGGGATCCAAAGTAGAGCGGCCCTTGCGAAAGCCATATTGATGAGGAGAAAGACTATTGTGAGTCTCCGAATACCATATCAAACGTCTATTCACCAATCGTTCCATCTCCTTACAGACTACACTGGTCAGAACAATGAGACGATAGTGAGAGGTATCAAGCCCCGAGGTGCCTGGTTTGCAAAACGGTAATTGATGATGGCAGATTTCCATTGTTGAGGGAGAACCCCTCGTGTCCAAATAAGATTGAAAAGACGCAAAAGGACTATAAGGGCTGTAGAATGCAGATGTAGTAGCTTACTGATATGAATATCATCAGGCCCAGCTGCCGATGACTGGCAAGCAGAAAGAGTGGACTCTAGCTCTAGGAGAGTGAAAGGTACATTATAAGGCTCCATTCTATTATAAAAGAAATCCAAGGGCAATTGTTCCTTGGTAGACTTTGACGTGAGAAATGAAGGACAGAGGTGAATCCCTTGGGAGGCACGAACAAGATAGTTCCCGATTTCCATGGCAACTTTAAGAGGTTCCACAACACCAGCAACCCGCAAAACAGGAGCTGAGTCCGGAGCGTACTTGCCACACAACTTCTGTACCTTCTTCCAAACCGCACACATAGGGAAAGTCGAGGTAATGGTAGACACATAGTCTTGCTAACAAGTGTGTTTAGCGTCGCGTATGACGCGGCGAGCGACTGCCCTTGCCCGCTTAAAATCCAAGAGACGATCCGAGGTCCGATTATACCGATAACGGACCCATGCAGCGCATTTCAAATGCACTGCGTGGGCACACACAGGAGACCACCAAAGCACGCAGGTCTGAGAATGCCTGCCTGAGTTTTCAGGAATAAAACGTGATGCAGCAGTCAAAACTAAGGTCGAAAACTGGTGCACCAGCTCATCAGTAGAAGACGAAGAAAGGTCCTCACAAAAAGCGGTAAGATGAGAGTATAAGTCCCAAGTCGCTCATCCAAATTGCCAACGAAAGCTACGAGGCAGTCGGGAATACATAGTAGAAGTAAGAAGAATAGGAAAGTGATCACTGTCGTGCAAATCCAGGAGAACAGACCAAGGGTAATCAAGTGCGATTGACGAGGAGCAGATAGAAAGATCAATGCAAGAGGGAGACTGAGTGCGAGAGTCAAAATGGATGGGAGCACCCGTATTTAAAACAGGAAGAGGATGAGAAGTGATAAGTCTCCAACTGATCACCACGAGAGTCACAGTGGGACCCTCCCCAAAGATGATGGTGAGCGTTAAAATCTCCTAACAACAAGATGGGCGGCGGTAGAAAAGAGATCAAGAACGCAATATCCGAGATACATAATGCATGGGAAAGGGAGAGATATAGTGAGCAAACTGTATACCATCTGTGCAAATAAATATGGGCTGCAGTATAATGCAGCAGAGAACAAAGACCTGTTGATACAGTATACCAACGTGCACAAGAAGCGCGCTCTCATTAAATGATTTATCAGGAAAGGGATCAGCAGAATGCAACAGCACATAGCCTGAAATGGGACAAATAACAGCTAAACGAATTTTGGGCTCTTGTAACCCGACGCATACTGGGAAAAACTGGAAGAGCAACACCTGGAGCTCTCCTCTATTACCCCTCAGGCCACGAATATTCCATTGTAAATAAGTCATTATTTACAAAGATAGGTATGCCAACAATAAGAAGCAATAAAATCTATGGACTATTAAGGTCAGTGAGGTCAATGTGTGGAGACAACGGTAAGCATATAAGCAAGAAGGAATCAGAATGCTGTGAAGGAAAAGAGTGCTGCGAGGGTCATAAAAAATAAGAGGGGGTAGAAGGAGGCACGTCTGTGTCCATCAAGGGTTTTTTGTCTCTGCAGAGTAGTTGGAGATAGCGTCAAGTGTTTCAGCAGATAAGGAAGACGTCGATACCATGATTTCAGAGACACGTGAGGTAGAGCAAGTAGAGATCAGGGAGACTATCGAGGGATAAAAGAGGTCTGAGAGGGAAGGGGAGTATGAACCTGGAGAAATGTGCTGGCGGGGGCAGAAGTCCTGCAGTGGAATAGGAGAGGAAGCAGGTTGGAAGGTAGCTGGGGAAGAAGACTGGGGGAAACAGGAGAAGAGGGGACTACACGAGGAGGGTGAACCTCCATTTCCGTGTGAGAGTTAGAAAGGGGGTGATAACGAGGAACTGAGGCCGAAAAGGAAAACTGTTGGGGAATTGTAAGTACTGGGCTTGGGCTTATGAGACAGGTTCAGTTTCGCAGGTGAAGGGCGTGAAGATGCAGGCATGCAAGGCCTTGCAGACTGAGAAACTAGCGGGCGAGAAGTAGAGGTAGAAGTAGGTAAGGAGGTGGGGGTTTCAGAGGGTAAAACTACAAAAGAATTTGAGATGGGGGTGACCCTGGAAGAAACAAAACAGGAGGAGCTGGTATGCGAAGGGACCACTAAGGTTGGAGGTCTCCTAGCTACTCACATATAAGGGATAAGAGGAAGATTCCCCTGAAGGCAGAGCCGAGAGACAGCCATAGCAAAAGTAAGGCCTTCACGATAGCCCTGACAACAGCGAGAAAAAGAAGGATGAGGTTCATTGCAATTAAGACAAGTGGGGGGAAGACTGCAAAATGTATCGGTATGATCTGCGGCACTGCAGACCGGGCACTCTGCCATAGATCTGCAGTATTTAGCAGGTGTCCAAAGCTCCAGCAATTTCAACACTGTTGGAAAGTAGGGACCACTTTATGGACCTCTAGGCGATGGCCCGCGATGTAAATGGAGGACATGCGTTCACGGCAGTCAGAGGTTATGCTCACGATGTTACTGGGAAAGCATCTCAGCCCAGAAGAAGGTAGGACATATTTATCCACTTTGAGAATAGGAAAGTTCTCAAGGGCTAATTGCTCCAAAATATCATCATCACAAGACAGAAAATCATTTTACAATGGTACACGGTAAAACCACTGTACCACTGCAAGAACTGAGAGTTCCGTGCTTGTGAACTGTGATTGGAATGTTATCTGTGGAAGTAATATGGGAAAGATCAGGAGCTTGTTCAGCATTCTGAACTATAACGATGCATGCACCGTTTCAAAGAGCGTGAAATAATATATTTTGGCCAACATGTCGTAAAAGAGCTTTACCAATACTATGGTCAAAAAGATAATCAATTGGAGATTTCGGTTGTAGGGAAAAGAATTTAGTCCACTGCGTACTTGTAAATATGGTGCATAAAGGAAGGTGTCCCATAGATCGTTTTTGGGTAGAAGGAGTAGACATCGAAGAACTGTCATCAGTAAATGGTCTGGAACGTTTAGGCGTAGTACCGTTGGCGGCCCGACCCGAGATAGATGGGCGATCCAAAAACCAGTGCACCATATTTGGGGAAGTCGGATGCATAGTTAAAGGTGTGCAAGAGGCAGAGGTACTAACAGAAATGGGCGGATCCCCAGCACCTGGAGCAGGTGACGAAGCATCACCAGCAGAAGGTACTGGGGTATGGGAAGAGTCTAGAGAATGGTCCAATAACAAAGCAGGGTCAGAACAGGATGCAGAAACAGAAAGGGGCCTGGGAGGAGGAAGGGTATCATAGAACAAAGACTCCATGATAGTGGTACTTCTTTCTTATTATTATTTTAAAGAAAAAGAAGAAGGAAAGTAAAAAAGAGAGGGACAGAGGAGGGAGAGTCACTAAAAGGTATGAAATGGTCGTAAGTTCTTCCTCTCATCCGAGAGGACCTTAAGCCTGCAAGCAGTGCAGATGCAGCATGGAACCCGTGCTATACACTACCCATCACACCAGTAAACCAGCATTCCGGGATAACAACCTCATATCTACCGAGATACCTCGACGGACAAAAGAGAGGGTGGTCGGAGACCCACCACAAAGCATACCTCCTTCGGCTGTCACCTCCCAGAACCGACAGGCAGCCTCTGTAGATACACCCGTCACCTGAAGGACACCCTGCCCACTTCTCAGAAATCTGAGAAGGGAGCAGGGCGCCTCCAGTCAATCCAGATTCCACGTCAAACTACACCACACCCGAGGAACCCCAAGGAGCAAGATGAACTCTGGCACATTAACCCCTACCTAGAAACCGTGAATCCAGAGGGAAGGACCCCAGAGGCTACAAACGGGACAGGGGAAAGGGAGGACAGGGAGGGGGGAGGAAGGGGAAAAGAGGGAATGGAGAGGATGGGATAGCGAAGGGAGGATTAGGGGGTAATTAGGTTCAGTTTGAGGAAGAAGACCAAAAGATCCAATTCCTCTGACCAATTGCCTCTTTACCGCTACCAGGTGCCCCCCTTAAAGAGGAGGAGCAGAAGATACATTCTCTAGTGATTACAAAGAAAATAATTTTCTTTGTAAAATTATCAAATTGAAATTCACACTGCTCATACTTGGTGACAATCTGTGTTTTAATAAAGTCTACCCATGATAAAAGCTTGAAGCCGATCAATAATTAAATCAATTTCAACAATTCCAATTGTATTAACAATTTTTTACAATTTTGAATTAGTAGCTACATAGAGTAAACTTCTGGGGCATCATCCTTCTCATTTATTCAATAAATCTGGCAAATTGGAACTTATGCCAGCAAATAGCAGCGTGAATCTTATGTTAAGGATAGCACACCAGTGGTGAAAATTTGAAGCCGTTCATGTGATCATTCCCCAGTTATGGCACAGATACCAGCTATTTAATTTTTGTTTTTACTATTTTACTAAATTAATAAATTGGCTTAGACAAAGGAAACTCAATAGGTACTAGACTGCCACTAAGATTCAATAGGTACTAGACTGCCACTAAGATTCAATAGGTACTAGACTGCCATTAAGATTCAATAGGTACTAGACTGCCACTAAGATTCAATAGGTACTAGACTGCCACTAAGATTCAATAGGTACTAGACTGTCACTAAGATTCAATAGGTACTAGACTGCGACTAAGATTCAATAGGTACTAGACTGCGACTAAGATTC